>QLTV01012196.1:404695-422786 GCA_003457575.1 Thermophis baileyi
AACAGAGTCGGAAGGGACCTTGGAGGTCTTCTAGTCCAACCCCCTGCTTAGGCATCAAACCCTACACCTCTTCAGACAAATAGTCATCCAACATCTTCTTAAAAACTTTCCAGTGTTGGAGCATTCACAACTTCTGGAGGCAAGCTGTTCCACTGATTAATTGTTCTAACTATCAGGAAATTTCTCCTTAGTTCTAGGTTGTTTCTCTCCTTGATGAGTTTCCACCCATTGCTTATTGTCCTACCTTCTGGTGCTTTGGAGAATAGCTTGACCCCCTCTTCTTTGTGGCAACCCCTGAGATATTGGAACACTGCTATCATGTCTCCCTTCTTTTCAGATATCAGCCAATATCAAAAAAATAGTAGGAAAAAGCCAAGAGTTTCAAAGAAAAGGAGATAAAGGAAGGACTCGAAATCATTTTAAGTTGTATTTATAGGTTACCCATTTGCATGTTGAAGCATGTACACATTAAATGCATGTCCTTAAAATGAGGTCTACTTTGCCTCTTTAGAAAACAACTATAGCTCAACCTGCCTGCATTAGTTACAGCAGGAAATAAACCAAACGAGGGAAAGAAAAACGTATGATGTTTTAAAAACAAAAAACAGAAGCCAATATTCATTTTCTCTCTTTTTTTCCTCACTTAATAGAGATCCAAGAATCCTGTTGCCATTGCAGAGGACGGATGATTCAGAATCCAGCAAACAGGCTGGACTAAACATGTTACAGGTGCCCATATCTTCTTTTTTTTTCTGTAAGAATCAAGAGTCCCAAAGTTGCTTTTTCAGGAGGCAGCCAGACTTTGGAAACCTTTGAAAAACTTTTTTTTTTCCTTTGAAGGCGTTTCGCTTCTCATCCAAGAAGCTTCTTCAGCTCTGAGAGCATAGTGGGGAATGGAAGGCTGTCAGAGCTGAAGAAGCTTCTTGGATGAGAAGCGAAACGCCTTCAAAGGAAAAAACAAGGAAGTCCAGTTGCCTCCTGGGAAAAAAAAAAAGCACCTTTGGGGCAACCATGACCTGGATGACCGAGAATCTCTACAGATTGTAAGAACGGGAGGCATTTTTTCCCCCTCTTCCAAATTCCCAGGTTGGGCTGCATCTCAGCAGTAGCTGAGAGAGCTGTTATTAGCAGTAAGAAGTTGCCAATTTAATACAAAGCATAGCAATACAGGTCATCCTCGACTTACGACCACAATGTCTTGCCACAGTTGTTAAGTGAATCTGGCTTCCCCATTAACTTTTGCCCGCCAGGAAGTCACAAAAATTGATCACCTGACCCTGGGACACTGCAACTGTCATAAATATGACCCCTTGCCAAGTGTCTGAATTTTGATCGTGTGGCCTCAGGGATGCTGCAACAGTCGTAAGTGTGAAAAACGGTCATAAGTCACTGTTTTCAATGCCGTTCAGGAGCCGAGGTGGCGCAGTGGTTAGAGTGCAGTACTGCAGGCTACTTCAGCTGACTGCTAGCTGCAGTTCAGCGGTTCAAATCTCACCGGCTCAAGGTTGACTCAGCCTTCCATCCTTCCGAGGTGGGTAAAATGAGGACCCAGATTGTTGGGGGCAATATGCTGACTCTGTGAACCGCTTAGAGAGGGCTGTAAAGCACTATAAAGCGGTATATAAGTCTAAGTGCTATTGCTATTGTAACTTTGTACCATCACTAAATGAACGGTTGTAAGTCAAGGATTACCTTTACCATGTTTCCCCGAAAATAAGACCCTGTCTTATATTTTTTTGAACCCTGAAATAAGCGCTTGGCCTTATTGCCATGCACTCAAAAGCCCGATTGGGCTTGTTATCAGGGGATGTCTTATTTTGGGGGAAACAGGGTACCAGTAATCTACATCTACCTTCTGTCCACTTCTTTGATTGAGAGAAGCTCTGCCAGGATTTGAAATTAAAGTAAAGTGTTCACATGCGGTCATTCCAAGTATAAAGTCAATGCTTTCCTTGATCCTGAACCAATGTTTGTTTGGATAGCTGACTTTTCATCCCCACACCATCACTGCCCAGAAAGTCAGGTAGTCACAAGGGCGCCTGTTTTCAACAAAAGGTTGACTTCTTTTCTCGCCAATGTCAATTTTACATTGGACAATGGTTATCTAATCTGATTGGACAACACACCTTGTTCCTACAAACAAATTCCTAGAAGAAACTATAATGGAAAGCTGCCCCTTTGGGCACCAGCAGTGGCTGATTGCAGCCTGAGGTGAAATGCTATGACGCACTCTCTACTACTCCATTCCATGAGGGAGCTTGTCTTAGGACAAACCTATCTGGGCTTCGTTACTTCCGGAGATCAGATCCCTAAAAATATACTGACCATATTGGAAGGTTGCCTTCAATAAAGGAGAATATTTGTAGCTCGGGGTTGAAATGAGGGGTCCTTGGTGCTCTCTGAGCTTGGTTGTTTTCTTGCAGACGTTTCATTACCCAAACTAGGTAACATCATCAGTGCTAGAAGGAGTGAGGTTTGCTCTTGGTTCCCTTGAACACTCTCCTCTAGCACTGATGATGTTACCTAGTTTGGGTAATGAAACGTCTGCAAGAAAACAACCAAGCTCAGAAAGTACCAAGGACACCCCAATCCTCTTCCTCCTCTCTGCAAACTCCCTTCTAGCACTGATGATGTTACCTAGTTGGGTAATGAAACATCTGTAAAAAAAACAACCAACCAAGCTCAGAGACCAGCAAGGACCACTCAGGTTGCCTTCAACCAGGATGCTAAGAACGCTGTCCTAATTGTGTGTTGTTGTCCATTGGCCAATGCCTTGCCTTGGCTCTTGGCTCCTCTTTCCACTGTGAGTGACAACGCAAACCACCAGAGCTCCTTCTATGGTTTATCACCATCACATTCAAATCGAGAGTATTTTTTTCCCCCAAACAAACCAGGAATGAGAAGCTAATAGCAAGCTACAGTTTCTGGGGCTTAAGGGGAGGAGTAGGCTAGTGACCTTATTCTGGTGTCCCGATCAGCAAACAGCAGGAGGAGTTTCCGCAAGTCTATTCATCCACTCTCGCCAACGGGACTGGCACCAAGGAGGAGCCAAATAGCAAGGCTGCTTGCTTAATGTCCTACATGAACATAGTCCCTGTTTTGTAACCTTTGTTTTTTTTTAAAAAACTACCGTTTGAACAAAACACGGAACTCAGTCAGCTATTAACCTAGTTGTAGAAGCTACAACTGGCAATGACACAAACCACTCTAGGGACTTCAGTTCTGGAAAATAGATAATCCACTCCTTTCAGTCTTGTCTGGTCTCTTATGCACCCTTGTATTTCAGACGAGTAATGGCAAGCATCGTTGCATCCCCATTGGCTCAGTAGGCAATAGGAGGCATCACTAAGTAATGTTTGGAAGGGTGTTTACACCAAAGAATCTCGTGGTTGTTTAAGATTACAACTAACCATCTCCTGCTCCACTATTGTGGCTTGAGGTTCACCATCTATATAGTCACCCCTCCTTTGATCTCATGAAATGGAGTGGTGTGACCTCAGCTTTCCAGTAGGACAAAAACAAAGGCAACAAGTAAGGTTAGTGTTGAACTGGAGTTAAGCAAGCCAAAGGTTTTTGCTTATTCCGTACCACGGAAATGTCATTTAATGACTTGGGGCCAGTCCCTATTTTTTAGTCCAACCTAGAAAATTTATACCAGTGATGGCGAACCTATGGCACGCGTGCCACAGGTGGCACGCAGAGCCATATCTGAGGGCACGCAAGGCATTGCCCTATGTCAGCTCCAGCACGCATGTGCACGCTGGCCAGCTGATTTTCGGACTTCTTTTTGGCTGTTTTCGCTCTCTCCAGGCTTCAGGAAAGCCGCCTGAAGCCTGGGGACGGCGAAAAATGGCCCAACCGGAAGTTCACTTGTGTGCTCACCCCCAGCCTCCTTTTCACTGTCCAAGGTCTTCAGGAACTTCTTCAGTTTTGGACAGTTGTAGCCAGGCCTCCCACACCTCGGCCCATTTCTTCTGCAGCCGGCAAGGCTTTCCTGAAGGCCTCTGCAGCCNAGAAGCAGAATTGCAACAATCTGAAGGTAAGTAGTAGGGCAGCTTCACAGCTTCAGTGAGGCCTGTGCGCATGCACAGGGGGGGACAGCACGGGGGTTGTGCGCATGCGTGGGGGGAGGGCATTGCATTATGGGTGTGGGCACCCACGTGCACGCTATCGCGCGCGCGCGTGCACCCTTTTGGCACCCAAGCCAAAAAACGTTCGCCATCACTGATTTATACAGTTACTGTTGCAGAGGTAAAATTGTGGGAGATAGTCCCATGTATTTGAGGAAAAGTAGCACAGTATTTTATGCAATGATATCAGGAAAGAATCCAATCTATAGCTGATGCTGAACAAAATTTAGAGAACACTTAAGGACAGGAGACTGTGTGGGAATTCCATGCAAACTCATAAATGCTCATGGAAAGAAGTGTAATGCACAAGCATAACAAATAAATAATGATAAACAATAAGTCCCATTGACATCAAGCATTGCAAAGGCCTCCGCCTAAGTTTTGGCTGCTCAACAGGCAAATAAAACTGCCTTGGCAAAGGAAATGCTTGGCATTGTACCAGTTGGATGGGTGATTGTTCTAGAATAAATAAATAGATGGATGTTTGACGGACACTGCAACTTTACATTCCAAACTGTCGAGCTGAAAATGGTTGGGTTCAGTTCCCTGGAAAACCAAAGGATTTGTTGGAAGGTTCAAAGAGGAGAGAGAAGGAGAGGAGGAGGTAAACCCATGACTTTCAAAATGTTGCTGAATTATAATTCTCAGAATTCCTCCCTTTATTTATTTATTAGCTAAGCAGATTACGTACTGAATTTAAAAAAAAAAACCTGTGATAATGATGATGATTAAAAAAATAACTAAACACCTTAAGCAAAACCTACAACAATTAAAATAGAGAATAAAGATGTTCTAATCAAATTGGGAAATTAGCCATTTCTGCTGGCAGTTGTAATTTAGCAACAACTTTAGGACTGCAGATTCCTCACCCTTTAAGCACTACAGGAATGTTCAACCTTGATAGCTTGAAGATGAGTGGACTTCCATTGCTGGCGGGGGAATTCTGGGAGTTGAAGTCCACACAACCTCAGGTTGCCAAGGTTCTGAAACAAAGGTCTTGTCCCTTCCTTCCTTCCTTCCTTCCTTCCTTCCTTCCTTCCTTCCTTCCTTCCTTCCTTCCTTCCTTCCTTCCTTCCTTCCTTCCTTCCTTCCTTCCTTCCTTCCTTCCTGCTTTCAAGTAATTCTTGGCTCCTGCCCACTGCCTGCAGTTTTCTTAGCAAGACTTCTAGTGATTTTGTCACTACTTCTTTCCTAGGGCTAAGAGAGAGCAACAGGCTCAAGATTACCCAACAGACTTTGTGCCTAAGGCAGGACTAGAACTCTTGGTCTCCTTCTTTCCAGCCTGATGCCTTAACCACTGCCCCAGGACTGGCTCTCCCTATTTAGTTACTCCCCAGTAATTTGGCTAGCATCAGGCTTGAGAGCAGTGCCCCTCGCAAGCCCTGTTTGATCCTGGTTTATGATGTTAACCTGACAGCCATGGCGAATTTCAACAAGCTGCTCTTTAAAATGTCAATCACCTGACATAACATTATTGTGGAGGACCTAAAATCCTACATGTGAAATCTGGATGGATCTTGTAATCCACTGGCCAAGACTTGCTAACTCTGTGTCACTTTTTAGGGACAACTGCCCTTCAAATGAGTTTTTTAATGGTTCAGTGCGGCCCTTGAAAACTACTTTAAGGACAAAATTCCAGGTAGTGGTTAAATTGCCCACCTAAAGCCCTTGAATGTCTCTTAATAGATTGATATTATCTTAGCTAATAATATTATCTTAGCTAATACTCTACTATTACAGTCCTTACGATATAGAATATTTTATTCTATTGCTACTCAATGTGCCAATGTTTGTTTCTCTTCTTTTACAGATCCTGTGGAAACAGGAATAATTTATGTGAATGGTCTATTAAAATGAAAATTAATAACAACTTACCAGCAAGTTTAGAATGTTTTCCCTTCCTGCTAGTCATTTTCGGGAGCCTTCCTTCTAATCATACAGAAGGGGGTTCAAGGCATTACAATCGGGAATGGAGTTCGTTGTGCTTAATTATATTGCTCCTCTTGTGTTTGAAATCTGGCCTGTTAGCAAATTAGGAAGCTGTGCTAGTTTTGGCTCATTTGGTTGGTACATCAAGGTCTGTATTATTGACACTGGCTAGCAAAGGTTCTCCAGAGTTTAAGGCAGAAATCTTTCTGAGCCATTGTTAGAAATGCCAAATGTATTTGTTCTATGCCTCAGTTTAATATTTTAAAATATATTCCCAGGAGCAGGGCATTTCAATGAATAGGAAGTGACTGCAATTGAAAAACTAGGGTGGGAGCATTTTGAGAAGATGACACTAGAAATCAAACTTGGGTATTGCTAGGGAACATTATTTAAGACAGTTCCGCATACAGTATCATCATTGGGTTAACTCAGGCTGATTTGATTTTGACTGCCTACTCCCTTCTGAATGGTGAAGAATTTTCAGCATCAGTGAACCAGTGTTTATATAACACCCTGGGTTCATTTACAAATTGCAGAAAAATAACAGAGCTTCTACAAAACTATTGTGATTGCTCCACACTAGATCCTGAGAGATAGGTTTCCTGGCAAAAGTTGATTATCTTTCTCTATGTCTCTATTTTTTAAAAAAAAATCAATTATTTTACACACACACACACAAACACACACACATGTGGAACTTGGAATGGTGCGTACTAGCTTCCTGTAAGATGGATGAATTCAGAATCTTTGCAGGACTCACCTTTGCCCGCAGGGCTTTCTGAAGATATTTCCAGATGGTTTCCTAGCCATTGTAAACAGCATACATATTCCTCGCTTACTGACCACTTGTTCAAAGACTGTTTGAAGTTACAATAGTGCTGAAAAAATAACATGCTACAAGGCTTATGATATTCTCTTTCTCTCCAATCTCTCTGCTCTATGGGGGTATGTGGGGGAGAAGGGTCGGTCAAAGGACAGATTTGCCTATAGAAATTACTTGCCTTTTCTCTCCCCCTCTCCTGCAGAGCAGAGAGATTGGAGAGAAAGGAATTTCAAGAGAGTAAGCTGTTTGCATAGCACTCAGTGGCTCCCAGCCAGCGCATCACATTGCTTGGGATGTATACAAGACAGTAAGCAGGCACTCACATACACATTCCAAAAAGTGGGGAAGTGGCTAGAAGGCAAACAAAAACCAAAGGTGGGAAACTGAATAGTCTTGTCTCTTTCTAACTGGAAAGCACAATCACGGTTATGTGATTTCCCACCTAGTGGTGAAGTTGCAGGTCCCAGTTAGGGTCATTAAATAAGGACTACCTTACTTTTTTTAAATAACAGGAATAACTGTCAACTTTGATGGTCAGCTATTAAGGAACTTTATTCCAACTTGTATTTCAATTATCATAAGCATAGTCATTGATTATGCTGTCTAAGGGTTATTGGAACTGATGCCAAACACATCTGGCTGCTTTAATAAGTCCTTTTCCTGGACGTATTCTCATCCCCTGGTCCAAACTTCACCTTCTTCTACAGCAGTGGTTCCCAATGTGGGGCCCACGCCCCACAGGAGGGCAATTTGATTTTTAATGGGGGCAATTGGAACCTTGTTTAAACCAAGTTAATGGCCTTTTAGGCTTCCTCCGCGTGAGTAGGAGTTTACTTTATTTTAGAGATGCTTAGGTGGGGCATGGCCAAAAAAAGGTTGGGAACCACTGTTCTACAGAATCAAATGGTAGTAGTGATTTTACAATGCTTCCATTTCCTTTAAGCTTTTCTTGGGTTGTCTAATTCCTCCTAATTCTATTTATTACCGGCTTATATCATTCCAAAGCCAGCCCTCTGGGTAGGGCATGCAAAAAGAATGCCCTCAGTTAAAATCTGAAACCAATCAGAAAAGCCACAGAAGGAAACTCAAACTAATCAGCTAGGAGCATCATCCATGCAAGACGCCCCAATGACATCACATATATCATGATGCCAATGCATTCAGTCTGCAGTCCATGTCTTTGTGGGATGACGTCATGATGTTGCTTGCTCTCCCATAAATCCACCCTACCGAGGCCCATGACACAGAGCTTACATTAAAAGCACAAATGTTACACCTTTGGTTCCTCTGTCTTATTACTGGATCTTATATGCTACCTCAGTCACACCGCTCTGATCACCTTGCGTAATCGAAGACCAGCAATAAAAAAATACAAACCTAAGTAAATCAATACACCAGTAAATAACCAAATAAGCTACCATGTTTCTCCGAAAATAAGACCCTGTCTTATATTTTTTTGAACCCCCGAAATAAGCGCTTGGCCTTATTTTTGGGGAGGTCTTATTATTTTGTGACGCATGGTGCAAGACAGGGCTCCTCTTGCCGTCTTACCTGATTTCCAGCTCTGTCTCCCTAACCCTAACCAGAGGAAATGGCGGTGACCGGCTGCGCATGCGTTTAAATATTTTTGGGGAGGGCTTATTTTCGGCCGAGGGCTTATTTTCGGGGAAACACGGTAAGATTCCTAATACAGCACTTATTGGGGAAAAAATCCCTGTAAATCAGTAAACTCTTCCATCCTCAGTGATGTTTGAATTGCTTTCCTGGGTATTATCACGGATGGGACCGTCTGGTGGTCTCGGCAGGCTAAACTGTTCTGGGAGAACACACCCATAGCTTTCCATAAAAAGCTGGATTCCAGTCCCTTACCTGTTTCACATCCAGGTGCGTCCATATAGGTGTGAGGGTGAATGAGGTTGGGAACTCACAGCAGGCCTGCATTCTCTACACCCACAACATATGGGATGGGCAGATTTTTACCTGGAGGAGGTGATCTCAAGGACATGCCTTTTTCAGGGGTTTGTGAAACTTTGGGAATTGTCACTGTAAATCCGTAATTTGGAAGTTCCATGCTGTATCCCATGCCAGAAAGTATAACCATCTTGACAGTTTCTGCAAAAAAAAGGTGGAAGCAACATGGCTCGCCTTACCACTCTCTTCCCTAACTTTATCCCCTAGTTTTATTTATTTCTTCTGTAGGGCGTGTGTCTTTTCTCCTGCCGAACATGGAGATTTTGTGACGGCTGAAATCACAAAATGCAGTCAGGAGGTGCTTCCATTGCCCAGAGTTGTTTTTCAGAGTGAGATGGGTAGCATATAAATTTTTAAAAAAAAAATAAATAAAAAATTGAGTGCATGGGGAAGGCTATTTATTAATTATAAAAAGTGCTGTCTTGCACATCATTTTTTTTAAAAAAACAATAACCCCAGATAACCATATAACTGTCTATAGAAATGAAATGCCTAATGAAATTTCAGGTTTTATCTTTCTTGGCTCGAAGGTCTCTGCTGACTCAGGTTCCCCCCCCCACCCTCCTCTCTGTCTCTCTCTGTTTCTGAGCATTGTGTCAATATGTACTTAGCGCCTATGAGATTGTATGTGTGTGTGTCTCATTTTGCCCTTTTGGTCTATAATTTCCAAGAATAGAATGTTAAAATAGACAAGAGAAGGAGGGGGGGGGAATCTAAATTAAATAGAAATGTGGAACAATAGCAAGGACAAACTCTGGAAGACATGTAGAATTAAAGATGTTTCTCCGTTCTCCTTTTCTCTCGGTCTTCCTTTTGTCCTAAAACTCCATGCTTGCCGCCACCTCTGAAGAGCTTTTCGATGTTTGAAAACCTTTGTCAAAGCAAATATAGGAATTGGAGATATTTCATTAGTGGGATCCTGCACCCTTTCGACAAGACCGGGTTCCTCTCTTAAGCAGCCATACCTATTTTGAACACCCACACCCACATTGCATTCCTGCCTTTGTGATATTAAGTATATAGAATAGAATAACAGAGTTGGAAGGGACCTTGGAGGTCTTCTAGTCCAACACCCTGCTTAGGCAGGAACTCCTACACCACTTCAGACAAATGGTTATCCAACATCTTAAAAACTTCCAGTGTTGGAGCACCCACAACTTCTGGAGGCAAGTTGTCCCACTGATTAATTGTTCTTTCTGTCAGGAAATTTCTCCTTAGTTCTAGGTTGCTTCTCTCCTTGATTAGTTTCCACCCGTTGCTTCTTGTCCTGCCCTCAGGTGCTTTGGAGAATAGCTTGACTCCCTCTTCTTTGTGGCAACCCCTGAGATATTGGAACACTGCTATCATGTCACCCCTAGTCCTTCTTTTCATTAAACTAGACATACCCAATTCCAGCAACCGTTCTTCATATGTTTTAGCCTCCCGTCTCCTAATCATATAGTCAAGGAAAGCCAAGCCAGAGATAGAGAAGGCATCTCCATGGAGCTCCACCTTTGTGAATATTCCTTTGGATCAGTACTAATAACTGAATTAATAGTTCCTTGTTGTTAGCTCTTTCCTTCTCAAAGTATCAAGTTAGATCATGGCCCACGTTTGCATAACATAGTAAGCCATTTAAGAATTGTGGGTTAAATTCTGGTGTCCTCAAGCAAGTAGAACATCTTTGCACCATGGCCAAACAAACTTGCTCTGTGGCTTGTTTAGCAGATGGATGGGCAACTGTTGGAATGACATCTTGTTAGTCATTGGTTGCATATGCAATTGAGCAGGACACCTAATATCTGCCCAGGGAACAAGTATCCACCTTACCTTCTTCTTCATTCTAATAAGACTGCTGTATCCTTAGGAAGCAGGGTGAAATCAGGGATCCATACTATAGGAAGAACGAAGCCGGGAGAATGTGCCTTTCCTCCTAATGGTGGCTGAGGGGTTGATGTTTGACTTCTTGCTACTACTAGAAGTGGAGACTTAACAATTTTATCCCCTTTAAATAGTCAATTAGTAGGGGAAAGGATGTGACAATCTTGCGAAGCAAAAAGGCTACGAAAAGTTCAGTTAAGGACTGTATCAGTCCGGTAAGAATTAGGAATTCAGATTGCTCTTCTCCAAAAAGTTTTAAAACTGGGATATGTATCTGGTTTGTATGTAGCGATTCCAATAGAGGAGAATATTTGAAGCTCAGGGTTGAAATGAAGAGTCCATAGTGCTCTCTTGAGTTTGGTTGTTTTCTTGCAGATGTTTCCATCAAGGAACTGCCAAGCAAGCCAACAGTAAACAGCGCAACCAGTGGTGAAATCCAATTTTTTTTTACTACCGGTTCTGTGGGCGTGGCTTGGTGGGCGTGGTGTGGCTTGGTGGGCGTGACAGGGGAAGGATACTGCAAAATCCCCATTCCCTCCCCACTCCCGGGGGAAGGATATTTCAAAATCTCCATTCCCACCCCACTCCAGGGGAAGGATACTGCAAAATCCCCATTCTCTCCCCACTCCTGGGGGAAGGATACTGCAAAATCCCCATTCCCTCCGCACTCCAGGGGGAAGGATACTGCAAAATCCCCATTCCCAACCCACTCTGGGGCCAGCCAGAGGTGGTATTTGCCGGTTCTCCGAACTACTCAAAATTTCCACTACCGGTTCTCCAGAACCTGTCAGAACCTGCTGGATTTCACCCCTGAGACCAACCAAAGAACTTCCAAGACCACCCCAGGCCAAGCCACTAGAATATAAACTTGAGAGCAAACCCCACTCCTTACTAGCACTGATGATGTTACCTAGTCTGGATAATGAAACGTCTGCCAGAAAACAACCAAGCTCAGTGAGCACCAAGGACCCCTTGTGTAGTGATTCATTTAACCGGCAGACACAGTTGAAGTCCTAGCCAGCATGTCCAGTAGCAGGGGATGATGGGAACTGTAGTCCACTTCTAGGCTTCCCCTCCCTGTCATAGTCACTCCAGCTAGCAGAATAGAGAATCACCAAGGAGTACAATACGCACCAGCATCTATTCACTAGTTTATTTTGTTATCTAGGCATTCGATCTGGGTTCTTAAAGTTGCCCCATTGACCAACGGCAGCTCTCCTGTGCTTCCATGTCTTTTGCAAACCTATCTGGAACGGTGGGGGTTAAACCATAGGGCCTTTGCAAACAAAGGGCAGAGATATGGCCCTTCCCCTCCAAGAAGAAACTTTAAGGAGGACCCATATCTTCATTCTGTTCATACCTATCCTCCCCCCCCCCCGCCTCAAGGAGAATTAATACAAGGTAGTCACTTCTCTCCTTGCTGTAGGGTTGATCGTTGGAGACCAATATCTCTGTGTCGGATTCACCACCACGACTCACAATCATAAGATCCCAGCTGCATGAGGCCAACGGGCATTCCAGCATTCGGCCCCCACGTACTGCCCCTGAGAAACCCAGAAGCCACATCTAACATCTTTCTAGACTTCCTCTCCCCTCTCCCCTCACACCCCACTCCCCATCCCCTTTGACCTAGTATTCAAAAGATCAGCCTGAAAACCTGAGACTTCTCAGGAAACAACAACTGAATGAAACACTGCTGGTGGCCTTCTACCGCTGCACCACAGAGAGTATTTTAACTTACTGCACCTGTGTATGTTTTGCCAATTGCACAGTGGAAGATAGGACAGCGCTCCAGAGGGTTAACGTCATTGCCCAGAGGATCATTGGTTGCCCTCTCCCCTCTTTGGAAGAGCTTTATAGCTCCCGCTGCCTTAAGAAGTTTCAAAACATTCTTAAAGATCCATCTCATCCTGGGCACCCTTTTGTTTTTTTAACTATTACCCTCTGGCAGACGGTACAGGATAATAAAAACAAGGACAAATAGGCTGAAAAACAGATTCCATTCTAGTGATGGCTAACCTTTTTGTCGTGTGCCGAAAGCGCGTGGGCGTGGTGGCACCCATAATGCAATGCGGCCACCCTACACATGTGCACGTGACCCCCCACGCTCCCCCTGCCCCCCACGCATGTGCGCATGACTACCCCCCGTGTCCCGTTTTGGGCCTAGTAGGCCTCCCTGCAGTCTCCTGGGACCAAAAATGGGCCGTGGGGGGGTGCTGCCCCCATGCTCCCCCCGCGCATGCGCGTGCGACCCCCCGCCCCCACACATGTGCGTGCGACCCCACGCATGCACGCACACCTGCATGCGCCCCGCCCCGCACATCCCAAAAATCAGCTGGCCGGCAGGAGGCGCGTGCGCACATGCGCGGTGGAGCTGAGCTAGGCGACGGCTCGCGTGCCTGCACAGAGGGCTCTGCGTGCCAGCTTTGGCACGCATGCCATAGGTTCGCCATCACGGTTCTATTCTATTCTAGCAGTAACTATATTGAATTCTACTGTATAGTGCAATATTAACGCAGTATCAGGTTTTCAATTCAATTGTATAGAATGCGAAGGATGTGTGTTTGTGTTTTCTTTTTATAGTTTTGTTATGTATGATGTACACTGAAGATGGCATTTAATTTTGTTGTACGAGGTGCAATGACAATACAGTAAACTAAACTAAAACTCAACTTAGCTGTCCCAGCAGGCCAGAACTATATGAAGCTGGATTCATTCAAAAGTCTAGGATTTTTTTTCCCTAATGCATTTAGAGTTTTTAAAGGGGAGTTTTAATTTTAAAGGGGAGCTTAGACTTTTACAGAGGCCAACCAGATGGCTTGGGAAGACCCCTGCCAAGGCAACCCCAGAGAGACTGACTTTCTTCAACCATTATGCCTTCTCGGGAGGTAAGCATTGCCCAGGTTGCTCTCTTGAAGGCATTCAATGCTCCGTGCCAGTAAATGATGGGTTAAAAGCAACCTCTCTCACACATAGCTGGACAAGCCACAGGGTGGTAGCTGCTGAACTGCTCTATTTGTATCAGGGGTGGAAACCCAGAGAACAGCATTACCTGAGGTTGCTCACAGACCGTTGACTTTTCACACTTCAGCCCGAGAGCAACCAGAATGAGCGAAGGTAGGGAAATGTGATTCCATGTTTTGGTTTTCCTTCGGCATGGCCAGTCCCACCAACTCTGCCACAGAAAAAGGGCTGTTGTGGGAAAAAGAGGGAAAGGCTTTTGCAGGATCCGTCTGTTCGTTCCTGCAGTTTTCCTTCCCCCCCCCCCTTACGGGTATCTAAGGTAAAGCATTCCACGGTTTTGGCTGCAGCACAACATTTGTGCAGCTTTTTTTGGAGTGGGATTCGTTTTGCGAAGGGTCCTAGCTTTAACCTGCGGCCGTGCGTTGCCAGTTACAAAGATCAGCGCCGTAGGAAAAAGGGCAAACCCTGGGGGGGGGGAGATCTTGCAAACATGTCCCCTTTATCCTGTGTCTGTTTTAAAAGATTGCAAAACTGCTTAAAGTTTTGTAGCAATGGGCAGGAGCAACAGGTAGGGGAAGAAGAAATTGAAGAGGAATATGATATTAGAGCAAAACTGAACAGGTATATATGATATGGATAGAGGAAGCTGTTCGATTTTGCTCAACTGAGGGGTGACTTGACGAAAAGAAAAACGGGAAAGCAAGCAACACAACTCAAACAAAACCACATGCTTCTTATGTCCTCATGCCATATTGACCTGCATGGAATTAAAGTACTAGTTATATTTTCAGAATGTATAGACATCCTCTTGCCTAAAGGGATGTTAAAATCATTTTCACAGGAGAAACCTTCACAACCGCCACAATGATTTCCTTAATTCTTGGGTATTACAGGGTACGTAAAAACCTTGGCCACTGGTTTGCTTAACCTGGCTCTTGTAATCATGTATGGAAAATAATCGCTATGAGCTCCATAGCACTTCTGTTCTTTATGCACATAAGAGGGGAAAAAAACTATAAAACTGGAGCTTCCACTATGATTATTATTCCTCAAAATGTACATTTCCTAGCGTTGGCCAACTTTGGAGGATGTGTTGCAGGGTGCCTGAGTTAAATATGTGATATTTTGTTAAGTCTGAAAAATTCCTCTTTAAAAACTTTTAAATGCATTAGTTTGCATCCATTACTTCTATCTTTTGGGTCTAGCATAGTATAGCCTTTATTGTCATTGTACATCATGTATACAACGAAATTCAAAATTTTTTTGAATGGAAGGCAAGGGTAGGTAATTTTATCAATTTCCCCCATTCTCTTTCAAGCAGTTTCAGTATTCCTAGCCTTCTGAATGTTTCTCCAATTGCCATTACATCATAAGCATGTTAAATATGCATTTTGCCACCTTACATGCACGTCCATAGCTTGGACATGAATGGCTGCCGATGTTCATGTCTATAATGTTAATGTCCACAGAAGTTTCTCTTCTGGGCTTATAGACACTGGAAAATCTATAGCTATGGTTTTTAAATTTATTTTCCAAAGGATGGTCTTTTCAGATTTGGATGATGTTGCCAGTGATATAGCCATATGACAGCAACACACTCCGTCCAAATGATTGGCTTAGCATGTTATATGGCACACATTAAACGTTTAAGTTTTTTTAAAAAGAAAAAAAAATATTGTATATTTGTTGTTTTGTTTTTTATCTTATAAGTCAACCCAGAGTTTATTTGGGTTCAGGCAGCATCTAAGTCAAATAAAACTTAAACCAGCTTCTTTACCGGCTGGTAAAAATGTAACTTCTATTAAGTACTGTCTGAAAAAAAAATTTATTTGTGATTTTAACTCAGTTTTAAATGCATTAGATTGCATCCATTATTTCATTGCTGATGAGTTCCAGTTTTCTTGGCATTTTTTTCCCCCCAGAAGTGGTTTTGCCCTTGCCTTCTTCTTCCCAGAGCAAAGAAAGAGGGTCGGCCAAGGTTACCCAGCTGACTTTGGGCCTAAGGAAGGACTAGGACTCACGGTTTCCCACCTTAAGTGCCTTAACCACTACACCAAAAAAGAAATACTGAGGCTGTTTATGTTTTCTAAGTTTTCTAAGTTTTCTAAGGTATAGGAGGACCATCAAATCTCTGCAACCTTCTGTGCCAAATCTACCTTGACCTTAAACTATCCTTAAACTATCCTTATGCATCGGGTTAAAAGTCTCTTTTCGCCCTGTCGCACTGATAACTTTCAGACAAATCACATGGGTGTAGGAACATATTTATGTGCGAGCCCTTGCGTGTGCGAAGGAGCGAGAAGAGGTGGGATTTAATTCCAATGCTTTCGTAAAGATGCCTCGCACCAGTCGCTGGCGTTCTTTCTATTATTACCCTGCCTTTCTTTTCGTTCAAAATTTAGAACTTCCGTTTAGTTAATCGTTTCTCAAATTGTGTCCCATTTAAAAAAAAAAAAAAAAAGAGGTTCGGTGCTTATGTTGAGTTTCCAGCCTTCAATAGTTTTTTTTTTTTTTTTGTAATAAGTTTTCATATTATTTTATAGTATATAAAAATTCCAACTTCAATTGAACAGTGTGTTGACTGGGTACAAATCATTTTAGGAAGTAATATTCAAAATGTTTACAGCAATATTCATCGCATTTATATCAATATATATTAATAATACCAATAATAGTCATACTATTTGTTTAACCAATTTAACACATCTTCCTTGTATCACTGATCCTTTCATATATTTCCCTGTTTCTAGCTCGTTTTTGTCAGTTAGCCATTGATAAAATAAGTCCCAAG
Organism: Thermophis baileyi; assembly: GCA_003457575.1. Lineage (NCBI taxonomy): Eukaryota > Metazoa > Chordata > Lepidosauria > Squamata > Dipsadidae > Thermophis > Thermophis baileyi. Next base: position 421,164 of record QLTV01012196.1, read on the forward strand.
TCAAAAAATATTCCGTTTCTTTCTTTTCCTTAATTGTAGTTTTTTTTTAATGTAACATATTTTTTAAAAAATGTAACACACAGGGATTCATTTTAAATAGTAGTAATAGCAGGAAATGCGAAGTAAGGTTTTATTTATGATTCTTTCCCTAGATCACTTTGGAGGAATGAGTGGGGTGACCCTCAATATTTCTTGTTTGCTGTATATTTTAAACAATTGTACGCATGTGCCAAATCTCACTGCTCCCTTCTAGAAGGGCAGCTTCCCTGCAAACAGTAGTATTTGAAAAAAAAAACGTTGCTGTTGTGAGTCTCCTGTTGTTGTTTCCTGTTACACTGAGCACCAGGAGACATCTCGCCATTAACTTCATCCTCTTTGGGATTCATCAGACATGGGTACCCATATGTAGCTCCATGGGGCTCAAATGCTCTACTGAGAATTGAACATAGGACAGTGATGGCGAACCTATGGCACACGTGTCACAGGTGGCACACGGAGCCATATCAGAGGGCACACGAGGCGTTGCCCTATGTCAGCTCCAGCGCGCATGCCCGTGCTGGCCAGCTGATTTTCGGCCTTGGGGAAGGCTGTTTTGCCCTCTGGAGGCTTCAGGGAAGCTTCCTGAAACCCCGGAGTGCAAAAAACGGCCCAACGGGAAAACCAGAAGTTCGGAAAAATGCACTTCTGGTTTGCCGTTGGGCTGTTTTTCCGCACTCCAGAGGCTTCAGGGAAGCTTCCCGAAGCCCCGGAGTGCAAAAAACGGCCCAACGGGCAAACCGGAAGTTCGGAAAAATGCACTTCTGGTTTGCCGTTGGGCTGTTTTTCCGCACTCCAGAGGCTTCAGGGAAGCTTCCCGAAGCCCCGGAGTGCAAAAAACGGCCCAACGGGCAAACCGGAAGTTCGGAAAAACGCACTTCCGGCTTGCCCGTTGGGCCACTTTTTGCACTCCAGGGCTTCAGGAAGCTTCCCTGAAGCCTCCCGAGGGCAAAACGGCCTTCCCCAAGGCCGAAAATCAGCTGGCCAGCACGCGCTGGAGCTGCCATAGGGCAACACCTTGCGTGCCCTCTGATATGGCTCCGCGTGCGCACATGCGCGGGGGGGTGGGGGGTTGGCGCACGGGTTGTGCGCATGCGTGGGGGGAGGGAATGGGTGTGGGCACGTGCGCACGCGCTAGCGCGCGCACACACCTCCTTTTGGCACACGAACCAAAAAAGGTTCGCCATCACTGACATAGGATATACACTGTGTGTGTATCCTATCTGTAAAGAGGGTGAGTATATGAATATCATGTTAGACCTTCTTCATGAGGCTATCACATAATGGAACACCTACCTGTTTCTCTGTCCTGAGATCTGAAGGGAAGATGGACTGTATAGACCAGTGGTTCTCAACCTTTCTAATGCCGCGACCCCCCGCGAGCCCCCCCCCCCCCCGCCACCCCCCCCCCCCCCCCCCCCCCCCCCCCCCCCCCCCCCCCCCCCCGGAAAAAGGGGGGAAAGGGGGGGGGGGGAGAGAGAGAGAGAGAGAGAGAGAGAGAGAGAGAGAGAGAGAGAGAGAGAGAGAGAGAGAGAGAGAGAGAGGCCCGCGGGGGCGCGCACAGAGAGACAGTTCAGCAAGGTTTCT
>QLTV01012196.1:422978-472297 GCA_003457575.1 Thermophis baileyi
CCCCATGCGGAATGAGGTGACAAAGGGGGTGTGGCACCATGGGTGAAATGCTCCCGGTTCAGGCTTGCCTGTGGGTCGCCGGACAGCTGATAGCGACGGAAGTGGAAGACTTTGCCTGGACGCCGCCATTTGGGTTCTTTTACCCTCTGCGCATGCGCAAAGCGTTCTGCGCATGCGCAGAGGGTAAAAGAACCCAAATGGTGGAGTCCGGGCGGGTGGGCGAAGTATCCCGCTTCTGTCGCTATCGGCTGTCCGGCGACCGGCAGGCACGGCCGAACCGGGAGCATTTCACCCCTGCAAGTGACGGTGGCACCAAGATGGCGGGCTAACGCGCGTGGCGACCCCTGTGAAATGGTCGTTTGACCCCCAAAGGGGTCGCGACCCACAGGTTGAGAACCGCTGGTATAGACCATTGTGCTAGATCAGGGGTGTCAAACTCAAGGCCCACGGGCCGGATCGGACCATGGGGTGCTTAGATCTGGCCTGCAGGACCACCCTGGAAACAGCAAAGGACTGGCCCATGGTGTCTCTGCCAGAGCTCGGGGGGGTGGGGGGCTCGGGGCTCGAGCTCCATTTTTGCTGGCAGAGGGCTGCAGGAGGCCATCACAGCTGAAAACGGGGCCTGGGGGGGGACGCGCATGGCCCCCCTGAGCTCCATTTTTGCTGGGAGAGGGCTAGCAAAACAAACTAAAAACAAAATAAAATGAGAGATGTTTCTCCTTTTGCATTTGAGCATGCAAGAAGGGACAGGAAAGGAGAAAGGGAAAGAGGAAAGAAAAAGATGGGAAGATGGGAAGACAGCAAGGAAGGAAAAATAAGGAAAGAGGGGAAGGAAGAAGAAAGGAGAATGAAGAGGGAAGGAAAAAGAAGGAAAGGAAAGGAAAGGAAAGGAAAGGAAAGGAAAGGAAAGGAAAGGAAAGGAAAGGAAAGGAAAGGAAGGAAGGAAGGAAGGAAGGAAGGAAGGAAGGTTATAATGAGTGTGAGGGAGGGTCTGAAGGAACTCCTGCCTTAGCACTTGGCCACCATAAGTACCCCTGACATGAGTGATGTCGAGCTGGTCATGCCCACCCTGGCCACAGACACATCGCCCCCCCGAGATCAAACACAACCCTGATGTGGCCCTCAGCATGCCCCCCCCCGGCCCACCCACCCCCCCCCCCCGAGTTCAAACACAACCCTGATGCGGCCCTCAATGAAATCAAGTTTTACACCCCTGTGCTAGATTCACTAGGACAGAGTATTGAGCCCTACTGATCGACCGCTCTTAAGGGAAAGCTGAGCTGCTGTGATTTTTGTGTGCTTCCTTGTTTCCATTACCTTCTCCTTGGGACCCTTATTCACCTCCTTATTCAGCAAGAGAAGACAGACCAAAGAGGTTGTTCATTCTTCTCTTTTTCTGAGTATTGCTTGTGAAATTGGAGATGATGAGCACAGTGGCAGAGAAGGTGGAAGGCTACGGATTCCTCAAAAGAAGCCCTGGCCTCTTTTTGAGATGTGGCCCAGCTGCTGTGGCCTAGAGATGGAGCTCTTGCCTCACAATCAGGAGGTTGTGAGTTCGATCCTAGGTAGAGGCAGATGTAGGGTCTCCTGCTTGGGCAGGGGGTTGGACTAGATGACCTGCAAGGTCCCTTCCAACTCTGTTAATCTGCTACTGATCTGATAGTTGCCTCCCAACCACAACCCTGTTCTTGAGATGTGCTAAAAATTCTTCACGCCCTTCTACATCTGCTGCTTGTTTGTCCCGGTTTTGTTAGCTTTCTTATTTTTTCTTTTCCTTTTCATTATCCAACAGGAGCAGGGTCCATGCTGACACTTATATGGGCATTGGTGACAATGTCTCTGCACCCTGAAGCAAGAATGCTCAAAGAATGCACAAGTCCTGAAAGTCAGAAATGCCCCAACCTATGCGCTTGTAGCTTTGACGACTGCAACGATGATCTGAGTGTCTACTGTAGCGCACGGAACCTCACCGCCTTGCCGGAAGATGTGCCACGAAGTACAAGGATGTTGTGGCTGGATGGGAACAATTTCACAACCTTGCAAGCTCTTGCTTTTAGGAACCTCTCCAACCTGGAATTTCTTAACCTTCAGGGCAGTCAATTATCAGGGATTGAACAACATGCCTTCCATGGTTTGGAAGGACTCTACTCTTTGCTCTTGGAACGTAATCGGCTGAAGTCGCTGGCACCCAATATCTTCCTTCACCTTCAGAACCTGGCTTCCTTACGTCTCAACAACAACCAGTTCAAGAAGATCGAAGAAGGGGTGTTTGCTGGGCTTTCCAACCTCTGGTACTTGAACCTAGGGTGGAATTCCCTGGTGGTCCTGCCAGACAAAGTCTTTCATGACCTACCCAATTTAAGGGAGATGGTCCTGTCTGGAAACAAGCTGCACTATCTCCAGCACCAGTTGTTCTACAGTCTCAGCGAGTTGCGAGAACTGGATCTGAGCTGGAATTCTCTGAAGGGCATCAAAGGTAACATCTTCACGAAGCTCCAAAAGCTGCTGAAACTTTACCTGAACCAGAATCAAATCAACGCCATCGCTCCGCGGGCCTTTCTGGGCATGAAATCTCTGAGATGGTTAGATCTCTCCCACAACCGTCTTGCCACGCTTTTTGAAGACACGTTCCTGGGTCTTTCGAGCCTTCACGTCTTGCGCATCTCCAGCAACTCCATCGCTAGCTTGAGCCCCAGGACTTTTAAAGACCTGCAGTTCTTGGAAGAATTGCAGCTAGGCAACAATAAGATTCGCACCTTGCTCGAAAAGAGCTTCGATAAATTGGGTCAGCTGGAAGTTCTTACTCTAAACGACAACCAGATTCAGGAGATCAGGCCCGGGGCGTTCCTCGGACTTTCAAATGTGGCGGTGATGAACCTGTCTGGGAATTGCCTTACCACCGTTCCTGATTTCACTTTCAGGGGCCTTAGCCAACTCCACAGCCTCCATTTGGAAAACTGCTGCCTCACAAGGATCAGACCGCAAATGTTTTCTGATCTCTCCAGCCTGCGAAGACTCTTTCTGCGATTCAACGCCATCTCCGTCATCGAAGATCACAGCTTGAATGATTTACATGAGCTCCTTGATCTGGATCTCAAGCACAACCGGCTGAGAAGCCTCTCCCCAAATCAGTTTGCCGGCCTCAGGAACCTCGAGTATCTCCTCCTTTCCTTCAATCAGCTGGCAGAAATCTCCCCCGAAGCCTTTGCCCCGTTGCTGCGTCTCTCCTGGCTTGATCTCTCCAACAACTTCTTGGAGACCTTGGACAGCGGCGTCTTTGCCTCTTTCTCGAAACTGACCTACCTGAACATCAGGAACAACTCTCTGAGAACCTTCTCGGTGGATTGGCTCGGCCCCTCACCTACCCTGGTTCAGCTATGGCTAGAAGGGAACAAATGGGCGTGTAATTGCTCGCTCAAGGAACTTCGAGACTTTGCTCTGCAGCAACCCAGCGTGGTTCTGCGGTACACGCAGTCGATCACAGAAGGAGAAGCACCTGAATATACCTACAACAATATCACTTGCCTTAGCCCAGCAGAAGTGGTAGGACTTGATCTACGAGATATCCAAGAAGACCATTTTGTTGACTGTTAAGTGTTTGGTCATCTTGCTTTCCAAGAAACTTTCTTCTTTCTGGGGAACTGTACAAACTCAAATCTTCTACGTGTTTGGGCTTAAGAAGCTATCAGGAATCAAGCACAACTTGAGTGTCCTTAGTCATCACAAAGGTCTATTACAGGTGGCTGGTCTCAAACCCACTATCAGACCAGACTTTTTTAAAGTGCTTGATTGGGAGTCCAGCAGGCATTTCTAGAGTTGTAGATCAGACTGGGAAGTTACAATTCAGAAGGCGACAAACTTTGTATATTGCTTCCACAAAATCTGCATGGACTTCCTTCATTCAATCACCCAGTCAAGTTTGATTTAATGGAGAATTACCTTAACATTTAGGAAAATTAATTAAGGAAAATAGTGAATATCAAATAATGTTCTGAATCACAGAGTGGCATCAATGTAACTTCCTTAAATATATTTAAGCCTTTAGGACTCAAATATTCCAGTAAGTTGGTTAATCTTTCCTTTTCCTCCTTCTCCCCCCTTTATAAAGTATGTTTTTTTTTTAAAAAAAAAAATTTCTACTGGTTCTGGAGGTGGGTGGGGAATATGGATGTCACCCTGCTGTTTACTCATAATGCTGACTTATCACTTGGAAACAGGTTTTTTTTTCAAATTGGGTTCTGCAATAACTTGATAGGCTCCATAACGGAGGGAAAAAAAGAAATTCAACTAGTTTTGATATATGAATTTGCCTAAGTAAATTACAAGCAACACAACTTTATTGCCAATTTTCTATCACTAGAGCTTTGGCTCTTGAGAGGGGTCCTGAAAATGTTGCTAACAGGTTCTTGCAGCCCGAAAAAGTTTGAAAATGCCTTAGAGCATTGTGGAATATTACACAAAAACTATATTCTGGTGAGAATGAGGGGAAATGTTGTATCTGGAGACTGCTGATGTCGACTGGGGTCTCAGGAATGCCACAGCTGAGAATCCTTTAAATTCAAGGTTGGGCTTGCCAGGTCTCAACCAGGCAGGCCAACCACCTCTCTGAGGTGTTGTCGTGCAGGAGAAACAAAGATGAAACTGGACAGTAAACTCGTTCATTGCTGAGTTCACAGAACACCTTTAGACAGAAAAGAAACGGGAAACACCTTAACCAAACTTAGTATATTGAGCAAATGCAGCCATTACTGTGTTTGTTAATTAACCCGATTATTATGTGAACACTGCCATTGAGTAGTTTCACTCTGTCATGTTCACATAATTCGCAAAGAAATAATCTTTCTAAAGTGCTGTGATTGTACTTGACTGTAGCAACCGCTACATGCCTAGCCATAAAGACTGTGGATAGAAATACTTTGAACATGTAGAGGTATATAGCAATAGCACTTAACATTATATACCGCTTCACAGTGCTTTCCAGCCCTCTCTAAGCGGTTTAGTGTCAGCCTCTTGCCTCCAACAATCTGGGTCCTCATTTTACCCACCTCGGAAGGATGGAAGGCTGAGTCAACCTTGAGCCGGTGAGATTCGAACTGCCAAATTGCATGCAACCAGCAGTCAGCAGAAGTATCCTGCAGTATTGCACTCTAACCACTGCGCCACCGTGACTCATATCTGGTTGGGAAAAGCAGATGATCATGTACTCAGTTAAGTTCTGAATCCCAAGTCCCCCTTCTAGAGTGTTCTTGTCTTTCCTGAAATATCCTAACCTTAATTTACCAGCATTTCCATTTTTTTCTACAGTTTCTTGTGTCCTCGCCACTCACGGGTCATTTTTCCTTGTCCTCTTGGAGCCTCTGCCTCAGTTCTGTCATAGAATTTCTAGCAATTGCTTTCATCCCGATGAAAACTAAGAGGAAATAATAGGGATTTCCCCTTTTTGCTATCATAGAAGCTAGAAAATGAAAACATTTCAGGATTCTTTTGTGAAAATTGAAGGTTTTATGTCATGGGATAAGTTACAGCAGTATGTCTTCCTGGACAATTTTATGTCTGTTTTGTAAGAGACAAAGAACAGCACAACATACTGTAAATATGCAGAATGTGGAAGTGAGACGCTTAAGATGGAGACGAAAGGTTAAGTAACCTTTTTAAAGAATCCACAAACTGCATTTCTTGATCATTCCTATACAGTGAAATCAGGCTGTTGTGGTTTTGTAAATTATTGCCTAAGGGAAGTCCTCCTGTCGTACAATCTGAACTTGGCACTGTATGTATATATGTGTGTGTGTGTGTGTGTGTGTGTGTGTGTGTGTGTGTGTGTGTGTGTGTGTGTGTGTAGGTCTATGGTTATTTGGGTTTTCTCCCGCTGTATAGATAGAGAGAGAGATAGATAGATAGAGATAGATAGAGATGATAGATAGATAGATATAGATATATAAAAAACTTTAGACAGCACCGATACAGGTTACTTGTATACGAAAAATAAAGCAGAATACACATGCACAAGCCTTGATTGAAGTTGAAAACAATTTAATAGATAATTCAGTTATTTTTTAAAAAATCCTGAGTCATGATCAATTCTGCACAGCACTAGAGAATGCCAGCTTTGAGTTTCACTGATCATTCACTGACAATTTAAAAGGCTTCAATGGACGGTGACAGAGGATGAGATCCAGAATGTAAGCACCCACCGTTTTGTCGGTCTCTGTCTGTCTGTCTGTCTCTCTCTCTCTCAGAAACATGTATCCAAACAATGCTATTTTCTCACGTGTAAAACAGTACCACATTGGACCAGGGTTCTCCATGGGTGAAACTGAAATAATTTAAGGGCTGACAAAATTAACTGCAGGATAGATCGCTCTAAAGCACACAGTGGGCCCCTCGTTTGCCAGGGGAAGAATGAACCAACACCCATTTCAGGGATCATGATTTGCTCCACTGAAGTCTGGTGCTGCAGAATGTTGCTCTCCAAAGACGTTCTCCCACTCCCTGGTCTGATTCATTCACTTCTGCTTGAGCAACGAGGAGACGTTGGCCATTAGGAACTCCACTCCTGGTTGCTGCCTCAGGAGCTACAGGTGGAGGCCTCAGCCAAAAGATGCTTGGCAATATCAGTCAATGCTGAGAAGGCTAAACTCTTGGGAAATTCCTGGAGAAAGTCTCTGCCTTCTTCCAAACTTTGGGTAAGTTGTGGATCCAGAGGGACACAGCCTGTTGAAAGGAAAATACCCAAGTGAACAATGCTTTTCTTCCTTCCATCCTCCAAAGGAAAGTTAATATGTCACTTTTTTTTTCGTTTCTGATGCCCTGGTTGTTGGTCTACATCTCCTGTTTTCTCGTTAACCTGGTTTAGATATTATGCTAAGTTAGGGCATGGTGTCTAGAAGTCACAACTGGCAGGGTTTGCAAATTATGCTAAGCAATAAACCACAATGGTTACGTCCATCCAACTTGCTAAGATAAAAACCACACACACCACATTATTATATTCGCGTGCTGCGTGAACCTAGCAAGTTACATAAAAATTCAGAAATGGCCCTTTGAAATCTGTATTCTCCCAGCTGTAATTCTAGGAGAAATTGCAAGGTAAAACCGATTGGCGGTCGGACAACATGATGTTGAAACTATAACTGTTCTCCAGAGAGACAACCTTGGATAGTGGAGTTTGCAGTTATGTCTGCTAGTTACTAGTTAATATTCAGTGAGAAAATACTCACCCAGGAATGGGACACCGGCATGTTTGGCCAGTTCTTCTCCACCTCCTTTGGAAAAAAGATTTGTGCATTCCTGGAAGGATAGAAAACTTAGTTATAAAAGCAGGTTCATCATCAAAGGCTCGATTTGTAAGAAGGGAGATGGACGGAAATAAAGGTCACAGCTGCTGGAAAACAGAATATCATTTTGCACACATTCATAAAGTTATGGCCGCCTTTTCCTAAATGCAAGAAGAGGGCAGCTGCAAAAAGGACAGCTGGATCCATCCTGTATGCCACCAAAAGACCCAGCAGATACCTTCTCAGAGTTTCCCAGCAACTGCAACTGAGAAGTTACTGTGCTCTAGTCCAGTTTAAGTTCAAGCCAAGGATACCCATCATTTACAGCAGGGGTCCCCAAACTTGGCAACTTTAAGACTTGTGGACTTCAACTCCCAGAATTCTCCAGCCAGCATAGCTGGCTGGAGAATTCTGGGAGTTGAAGTCCACAAGTCTTAAAATTGCCAAGTTTGAAGACCTCTGATTTACAGAGTTCTGGCCATCAACATACAACTGCAAGTCTTTAAAAGCGAGGATTTAACTTTTCAGCTCATGCTGCTTTTGGAGAGGAAGCTCGGTGTAGTGGTTAAGGCATCGGGCTAGAAACCAGGAGAGGTGAATTCTAATCCCCCTTAAGCACAGAGCCAGCTGGATGACCTTAGACCAGTCACACACTCTCAGTCTTTGGAAGAAAAAGGCAAGGGTAAATCACTTCCAAAATCTTGCCAAGAAAACGGCAGAGACTTGTTGGGTGGAAGCTAAAGATTTTCACATTTTGTCCTGATTAAATTTTTCAGGTCTTCACATCTCTAAGTCAAAAAGCTACCCTGGATTAAAAGAAGCTTCCCCTACATGTAATTCAGTCTGGCTACGGGATGGGGCGGCAATTAACTATACACAAGCCCCATTGGAAGCAATTCTATCTTCCCTTCTGCCCTCAGGTTTAGAAATTCTTGTAGCTGTCACTAGTCCCAAAGGTGCTTTTTTCAAGAGGCAACCGGACTTTCTGGTTTTTCTCTGAGGACGTTTCGCTTCTCATCCAAGAAGCTTCTTCAGCTCTGACTGGATGGTGGCTGAAGAAGCTTCTTGGATGAGAAGCGAAACGTCTTCTAAGAAAAACAAGAAAGTCCAGTTGCCTCTTGAAAAAGCACCATTGGGACAACCATGACCTGGATGACGGAGAATCTCCATAGACATGTAGCTGTCACTAATTTCAGCAATTGGATCCACGGGCGAATCTAAGCTTGGCACCCAACTCTCACCGAGCAATGGGGACAAACAAAGCCACTCATGTTCTCCACAATCCCGAGGACACGCAGACCGGTTTTCTTGCAGAATGTCAGTTCTCGCCTTACGTCTCCCACTGCCACTGCCTACAGGAAGGAAAGAAAGTCAGTTAAGGGGGAAAAGCTCCGAAGCATGAACTGCTTTCGTTAGAAATTATCACTTGCCAGCCACTCTTTGCAGCTACACTGGAACGTATCTTCTAAAGCAGTGATGGCTAACCTTTTCGGCACTGAGTGCTGAAACTGGAGCATGTGCGCATGCCGGAGTGCCGGAACCCGGAAGAGAGCAGCTGGCCAGTGCACATGCGCGTGGCGGCCAGCTGCTCTTCCGGGTTCCGGCGCGCATGCGCACTGGCCAGCTGCTCTCTTCCGGGTTCCGTCATGCGCATGTGCGCCGGACAGCTGGTCTTTTGAGACCAGCTGGCCCCGGAACCCGGAAGAGCAGCTTGCGACGGCGCACGTGCCCACCGAGAGGGCTCTGCGTGCCACCTTTGGCACGCGTGCCATAGGTTCGCCATCACGGTTCTAAAGGATCATCTTGGAAGGGAAGTTATCCAGTGAGCTTTGGAACACAATGGAATGGCAGAAAGATTAGATTCAGCCATTCCAAAAGCACGGTGTATCATGGAGAAGTGGGGAGTGTGGCATTCACTATCGTGTTTGTCAAAATCACCCAGATAACTGCTGGCTTCCCACATTTCATGTAAGTCTAATTTGTTTAGGTTTGAATCAGGCCAACTGACTGAACCCGGCCAACTGGGGTTAACTGCATCGTTCAGAGTTTAGCATGATGGGTTAGTTAGCAGGCAGTGCATCTGCTGATTTCAGAGACTCTCATCCCCTGCCTTGAAATCTGTATGCTGCTCCAGCAGATCATCCTCCTTTAACGACCCCAGAATCCCTTGCATCGGGGTGGAGTCTGGGCAACTGAATGGAGCTGAGTGTTTACTGGCCGGATGCCCTTCCTGTCGCCAATGCGGAGTTTTTTTCCCAGCAGATATATTCTCAGTGGGCCCAGAGAGAAAAAATATCTGCCTCTACCTAGGATCGAACTCGCAGCCCTCCGATTGTGAGGCGCACCGCACCACTCCGTATGCTGCTCCAGCAGATGCACTGGGAAATAAAAACCTGGAGGGGTGTCGTCTTCAATTCTTAAGTCTTGAGAAACAAAATGCAGAGTGTTAAACTCTGGGGAATGCACTTTTGGGTATTCAGGTAAAATGTTCCATTTTCTCTGGATGCAGGATACTGGTGATGTGACTCAAGAGGTCTAGCAGAACATCCAAAGCCAGTGGCAGCGAGTGCCTGTTACCTGAGGTGTGGTCACCAAAACTGCCCCAAGAGGTTTAAAAGGCCGGAGGGATTCTACTGTGGAGATGTGCTCATCGGAAGTCCCAGGGGGCGTGTCCACAATCAAGAAGTCGAGTTCTCCCCAGGCAACGTCAGCGATGAATTGCTTTATTAAAGCTATAAAGATACAATATGCAAATGAAGATCACATATAAGAGTATGAGAGACGCATTTCCATATTTCTTCACCCAAGTGATACAGGTAGTCCTCGATTTGCGACAGTTCATTTAATGACCGAAGTTACAACATCACTGAAAAAAGTGACTTATGACCCTTTTTCACACTTAGGACCATTGCAGCATCCCCATGGTCACGTGAGCAAAATTCAGACGCTTGGCAACTGACTCGTATTTATGACGGTTGCAGTGCCCCGGGGTCATGCGATCTCCTTTTGTGACCTTCCGGCAATAGCAATAGCAATAGCACTTAGACTTATATACCGCTTTACAGTGCTTTACAGCACTCTCTAAGCGGTTCACAGAGTCAGCATATTGCCCCCAACAATCTGGGTCCTCATTTTACCCACCTCGGAAGGATGGAAGGCTGAGTCAACCTTGAGCCGGTGAGATTTGAACCGCTGAACTGCTGAACAGTCAGCTGAAGTAGCCTGCAGTACTGCACTCTAACCACTGCGCCACCTCGGCTCTTGGCAAGCCAAGTCAATGGGGAATCCGGATTTACTTAACAACCGTGTTACTAATTTAACAGCTGCAGGGATTCACTTAACAATTGTGTCAAGAAAGATCGTAAAATGGTGCAAAACTCACTTAACAAGTGACTCACTTAGAACAGAACACTTGGGCTCAGTTGTGGTCTTAGGTCAAGGACTACACGTACTCGCTTTGGAGGGTGGCAGCTGAAGCATGCCGTACCGTTTTTCTTTGGTCCTCTCCATACCACGGCGTCATCTGGTTTCTCCAGAAGGAAGCCGATGGACATGACAGCAATGCTTTTATCCTGGTCCACGAAGACTGGCACCCAGCCGCTGTCACACTGGTGAACATCTCGGTCCTGCACATTGAGCATGCGAGGGATGCTGGGGCCGCACAGGTCCACATCGAGGATCCCGACCTAGAAAAACAGGCAGTCATGTTCTGAAAGAAAGATCTCACAAGGCTTTTGCCTGAAATAATGGTGGCGCAGTGGTTAGAGTGCAGTACTGCAGGCTACTTCTGCTGCCTGCCGGCTGCCTGCAATTTGGCAATTCGAATCTCACCAGGCTCAAGGTTGACTCAGCCTTCCATCCTCCATCCTAGAGGTGGGTAAAATGAGGACCCAGATTGTTGGGGACAATAGGCTGACTATGTAAAACTGCTTGGAGAGGGCTGGAAACCGGTATATAGGTCTAAGTCAGTGGTTCTCAACCTTTCTAATGCCGCGACCCCCCGCGACCGCCGGGACCCCCTCCCCGCGCGGGATGACGTGACAAAGGGGGCGTGGCACCAGGGGTGAAATGCTCCCGGTTCGGGCTTACCTGTCGGTCGCCGTAGAGCCGGTCGCCAAGGTGGCGCAAGGCACCGCCCACCCACCCGGATGCTGCCATTTGAGTACTTTTACCCTCTGCGCAGAGGGTAAAAGAACCCAAATGGCGGCATCCGGGCGGGTGGGCGAAGTCTCCCGCTTCCGTGGCTACTGGCTGTCTGGCGACCCGCAGGCATGGCCGAACTGGGAGCATTTCCAAGATGGTGGGCTAGCGTGCGCGGCGACCCCTGTGAAAAGGTCGTTCGACCCCCAAAGGGGTCGCGACCCACAGGTTGAGAACCGCTGGTCTAAGAGCTATTGCTATTGCTTCCAACCCAGAGTTCAGACACTATTGATGGTCTGCAAGGAGAGCACAGATTTAAAAATAGGTGACTATTGAATGTCTTGAAATGTTGCCATTCTCACTTGAAATCTGGCAAGACTTTGGCCATGTCATTTAAATTAAATCTGGCAATTCCACAGAGTTGAGATCATGTAAACTGTAGTTCCCTGCGAACACTACATGATCTCAACCTCTATTTATTTTTCTAGGAAACGAGTAGAAAATAAGGAACAGCCTTTTAAAACCCCAGAAACCAAATCAATCAACCAACTGCAAACTAAATCTAGGCATCTAGAGTTGTCTTTGGTTGGAAAATGTGTGCCGGAGGAGGAAAGGCAGAAGACCAAACCATGAAATAACCAGGCTCTTCTGAGACGGCTTGAGTGGGAGCTATGAAACAGTTGGGTGAAAAGGTACACCCTGTCTATGCAAAGCTGAAAAGGTAGAGCAAATAATCTTATCACGGATACCTCTTGCATTTCACAGATCTCCTGACACAATGTTTACCTTTTTTCCTCCTCTATACAATAGCTGGCAAACCTATAGTCCTTCCAATATTAGACCAGCTGCCATCAATCCCAACAAGTACAGCCAATAGCAAAAAAACCTACATCCCGCTGCTCCCTGCTTTGACTTGCGTTGGGCGTGGATAATCTCTTTCTCAGAGGCTGTACTTCGTAGGACGGGTCAAATTTTTCAGCTTTCAATTTCCAAACATTAGGGGCGTTCTAAATTTGTGACATGCCTTGGGGATTGTAAAGATATTTTGGTTTACTTTAATATACCGTATTTTTCGGAGTATAAGACGCACTTTTTTCCCTCCTAAAAGAGGCTGAAAATTTGGGTGCATTTTATACTCTGAATGTAGCCCCGCCCACTCGCCGACCTCTACCCTTCGGCCTCCCCGCGTCCTCTTCCTGGCTGCAGAGATTGCCACTGACAATGGCTTGTGTTTTGGGGCTCTGCGCGTTGCATTTTCAGCCTCCAAACGCTTGCGTGGTGCCCAAAATGGCTACCTGGAACAGCTGCTGCTTTCTCTTACCCCTTCCCCGCTTTCCCTGCTTTAGTCACTGGAGCTCCCGCCGAGGATCAGCTGTGCTTTTGAAGCTGTTTTTCAGCCCAAACACGAGCTAAGCGATCTTCCATGCTTTGCCTGCTTTTCTAATTGCTGCTCCCTCCGACGATCAGCTGTGCTTTAGAAGCATAGACCCAACCATCCCCAGCCTCAAAACCAGCGAGCGAACGAATGTGCTGAAGCTGACCAGGCTAAGGACTAGCCAGATGAATACCTTGTAGGCAGAATTCCTCCCCCCCCCCTTATTTTCCTCCCCAAAAACTAAGGTGCGTCTTATACTCCGGTGCGTCTTATACTCCGAAAAATACGGTAATTTAGATGTGCTTGGTAAGTAGCTACATAAATATAATAACTTTTGAACATTTTGTTTGTTTCATTTCCTTAGTAGCTAAGGTCTGGAGTAGGCAGGGCAGAGATTTTCCTTTTACTGGGGATCTGGAGAGTTCAATTCATTTTTCTACATGATGCCAGGCTTATTTTAGGACCCATCACAGAGGCTTTGTATGTTTTTCCACTTCAGAACAGCAGGAAGCCATGCCACTTAATCTCTGTAGGGGAGGAAAAAAACCCAGGACCCAAGTGCAGCTTTGATGCCTCACGGTATCCACCATGCCTTAGAGGGAGATGACTCTGCAAGAGCTAAATGACTCATGCCATCCGCTTCCTTGAGCCGCCTTCAGTCTAACAGGAAAGAAAGCTTCCTAAGTCGGATGTTGGAAACCTTCCGTTTCCCAATCCAAGCAGCTGTGGTAGTCATAGCAGAGCACAGGGAACCAAGTGGGTATCAAATCACAGCCTTGGTCTAATACGGACGGCGCTATCAAAGGGGTCAGTAGATCTCCAGGTTTCAGCCAGAAATCCCTAATTTGCAATACAGTCTACATCGGGGGGGGGGGTTGTCTCCAAACTTACTTCAACTCCCAGAATTCCTCAGCCAGCCACGCTGGGGAATTCTGGGAGTTGAAGTCCACAAGTCTTAAAAGTTGCCAAGTTTGGAGAGCCCTGGTCTACATCATAGGGCTGGGTGGGCAACCTGCAGCCCTCATTGCTCTTTTTCTGACCCACCCCGAGAAAGCTTCCTTCCCATCACTAGAAATTCAGAGCAAAACACTGCCTGCCAATGGAATTATGATCATCGTTGTAATAAAGGAATAATTTTCTTAGTAGAGAACACCAATGGCTGAATTTCTCAGGCAGCATGGCTAAATCTGGAAGCCCCAAGGTTTGTGTGCGGTGGTGATTGGGGGTGGGGGGAATGCTTTAACTTTGGCACTGTACTGTCTTGAAATGGCACATACCTTTTCCCCAGCATGCTTGAAAGCCAAAGCCAGTTCTGTGGAGATGGTGCTCTTTCCAACACCCCCTTTCCCTGACAGCACCAGGATTATGTGCTGGACCCCAGCCAAGTTGCCTCGTTCTGCCAGGAACAAGAGAAAATAAGCAGAGACAATTGAAGCGACGTCTGACAGAAACAGAAAAAAGGAAAAATAAGAGATGAGGAGCCATCAGGGTTTGCAGAATCAAACACAACCCAAGCCTTCCTTCCAATTCTGACGGCGACTGGAATGGCATTCTGCAAATTCCTATAATTGTTTCAGTTGGTCAAATTATGCCCCGATTCAAGGTGTCTGGGGCAAAATAAACTTAAGGTCTTGTCCTTAAATAGGCCAAATAAAAAAAAAAGAAGAAGAAGAAGCAGGCTTGTGCTTAAGCAGAATCAACCAAGTCTGGTGCACCCAGAAAAACTTCTAAAAGCAAATGTTGTTATCATTTCATTACAAGAGCACAAGATTCTTGGCTGTTTTAGCTACTAAAAGCTAATGAAGTTTCCATTGTGGAAAGGGCTGTAAAATGCTCTTTGTAACGGCAGTGCTTGGGTCCCTAGGATATTTCAAAAGAGATGAAGCTTAAGGGCCACGCTGCAGACTCTAAAACACAAACCTCCGCAATTCAGGAAGCAACTCTTTCCCTTTTCCCAAACATCCAGCAGGGCAATATTTACCAGCCCCAAATACAGTAGATATGGCCACTTTTATATTTCCCAAAGAAGCCAGAAACTTTTTTTTTATTTAATTGCCGCAAAAGCAACAAAGCTCTTTTTTAAAGAGGTGGCTGTAGAAGTGACAGGAAGTCAAGAATGGAGTCACATCCCACACTAACCTACATGATTAATTGTGGTTTGACTAAGCTACAACTGGCTGGATCATACACTACATTAAGTCAAAGCCAAAGAAAAGTTAGGTTAACCTGAACAAATACAACTATATAACAACCTTCCTGAAATGAATCAAAACTTGCATCGTGGACTACAGTTCCCATCATTCCTGCATGAAGCTGTCATACATCAGCGGGCCACCGAACTGGAAAGCTGGTCTAATATGTAAGGGCAAGCAATCAAATACATCTTTTTTTCTGACGTTCTCTGTAAGTCTAAGAAAAGATGCAACTTCTCTAAGGAGATATCTATTGGTGTGATGTAAGTCTATGCATATGCTCTGAATCACCTTTTCCTTTTCAAGTCTGGATTACTGCATACCCTAATGAATAGTTCTGAATATAAACTCACAAGCCTTATTGTTGGCCAACAACGGAAAGGTCAGCCAGCAATTAGGTTGATGTACAACCTTACCCTACATGGCAACCTCCAGGTTTGGGTGTGCAATTCCCAGAATTTCCCATCCACATGACTCTGCTGGCTAGGAAATTCTGAGAGGTACACATCTGGATTGTATCAAACTGGGAAAACTATCAAACCATGTAAATTTTTAGATTAGGGAGACTGCGTAACTAACAAAAACATTTAATTCTCTGATTTATCACCCTGACACTCTCTGTATGGGCTACATTTTCACCAAAGCTTGTATGTTTTGACTATATCACCCAAGGTCAAATGAAAAGAAGTCAATATTCCTTGGAATAAGATCAGAGAACAGAGCAACTGTTCTCTTAAAATGATGCCCGCTCTATATTTCCTGCTTCTATATATTTAAAGTGATATAAGCAAGATTAGAAAAAAAAAATAAACAAACAGATTAGCTAGGAAAAAAGCAAAAAGATAAACCTCACAATTCTACGGTAAGCACAAGTGGATAGCCAACAAGCTTAACCGGGTTATTGAATTAACCCATTTTCAGAGTCTGTATAATGGACTGGATCATAAACTCACCAGAAAAATTGGGTTTGCAGAATGTATGAAATTATACAAGACTAATCAAAGCTGAAACTATTTGTTACAAAGCTGTTGAATGCTGCCTCAGAGCTTGACCTGGTGAAGCAAGAATAAACCCAGCTGATTGTTCGGATCCAAATTCAACTATTTAGATTTTGTTCACACTGAAATCGGTGGCCATTAAGTCACAAGCAACTTACTTCACTGATTTCCGTAGGAACCAAGTTCAGATAATTTGAACCATTATTGATTTGAAATACCGTGTTTCCCCGAAAATAAGACCCTGTCTTATATTTTTTTTGAACCCTGAAATAAGCGCTTGGCCTTATTTTCAGGGAGGTCTTATTATTTTGGGGCGCGTGGAGCAAGACGGGGCTCCTCTTGCCGCCTTACCTGATTTCCAGCTCCTTCTCCCTAACTTTAACCAGAGGAAATGGTATTTTCGGGGGAGGGCTTATTTTTTGGGGAGGGCTTATTTTCGGGGGAGGGCTTATTTTCGGGGAAACACGGTATGTACAGGTAGTCCTCAATTATGACAACAATTTCTGTTGCTAAGCAAGATAGTTGTTAAGTGAATTTGCCCCATTTTATGACCTTTCTTGCCACAATTGTTAAATCAATCACTGCAGTTGGTAAGTTAGTAATGCAGTTGTTAAGTAAATCTGGCTTCCTCATCAACTTTGCTTGTCAGAAGTTGTAAAAAGTGTTCACATGGGGACACTGCAACCACCATAAATATGTCAGTTGCCAAGCATATGGTTTTTGATCACGTGACCATGGGGATGTTGCAATGATTATGTGAAAAATGGTCATGTGTCACTTTTTTCAATGCCAACGTAACTTCGAATGGTCACTAAATGATCTGTTGCAAGTCGGGGACTACCTGTATTACTGATTGCATTGGAATGAATTTCTGAATAAAATTTCAGAGGAAAAGTCATCCCATATTGGAAGAATGAAAGTAATTTAATGATGTCTGCCTTCACTGGCATGTTTAAAATCAAGATTCATAAATTTACAATTTAGAACCAGCATGCCCAACTCCTCTGCTATCCATATTCACAATTCTCTCTCATTTAACAGCTGCAACCGGTAATAATATTTGCAACACTTCCTATATCTGGGGGAAGCCAAGATCCAAGACAACATGTTGATTAGAATTCCATGGCTTCTCAATCATTGGGCCTTATAATGAAGACTGTCCAAGATGTAAACACCTCTAGTGTGTGATCAGAGACTCAGAGAAGGAAAAGGTGAATAAGTAGGTAGATGTTGAGTCACCCAGGAATTTCCTGCAATTTAACACAGCTAGGCTAAAGAACATCATAATAAGTTACTCAGCTGCATTATAAGAGGAAGAAACCGTCTCCTGGACAGAGAATTTTGAACACCCCAAAATGTATTAGGAAAATGAAACCTAGCAAACAGGACTCCTGAAACCCTGGTGGGGGACAAAGATATTGAGTGGGACAGCAGGACGTTTGCCTGGAAATGGAACCTTCCATGACATTGGCGGAACTCATCAGAAAATCCACAGAAGGTAATGTTGGGGTAATTTGCCTCTCTTTTTCTACAACTACATTCATTGGGACAAAAGTTCAGCTTTCACGTTCTGTGCATCCCTGCCATTCTCTTTTAAAATGGATGTATTGCCATCCAAAGAGAATGCCTTGATTAGGATTTTGTCGTCAATAGGGAATGGAAGAAGTCGGGAACAGAAATACAATATTCAACAGCAAAGGTCAGCTAGGATATCTCTGATAGTACAAGATGTCCTCAACTTACAACCATTGAATGGTCGTGAATATTTAGTGAATATTGAAAGTTACAATGGTGCTGAAAAAAGTGACTTCTGACTGATCCTTGGACTTACAACCATCACAGCTTTCCCGTGCTCATGTGATTATGACCTTTCCAACTGGCTTCTGATAGGCAAAGTTAATGGGGAAGCTGACAGGAGGTTGCAAGTCATGGTCGCGTGATATCTCGCTTAACAACCACGGCAAAAGGATATAAAATTGATGCAATCATATGACGCCTCACTTAATGACCAGATTTTTCAGTCCCTATTGTGGTCACAAGTCAAGGACTACTGTATTAATATGATATGACTAACACATTGACCTATCATCTTTTGATCCCAGTGTTCATTCAAAGACTTAGTCAACTTATACGCTATTCAGACTGGGCAACCTCTAGGGAGTGGGGTGGTAGAACCACCAAAGGGAAGTGGAGAATTTTTTTCCAGACTTTTTTATTATATATTTCTTGGTGGTATTAAGAGTTTGGGACCCGTCAGCACCATATCTCAACATCACCAGCTAGAAAAATGCTCCATTATCCCATTGCTGAAATTGTTGCCAAATGCCACTAGCACAATCTGGAGATCCAGATGGACCACATCCAGACTGATGGGTAAATAAACAATGTAAACAATGTATACATTTAAGCAAAATATTAGACATGAAATGTTATAATGAATACTAATAGGGAATTTTTGTAACTGGGGTTGAACTGTGGGGTCTAACTGTGGAGTCTAATGAATAATTAAAATAAAAACATGCATTTTAATTTCGTTTACATTATGCCTTAAATGAATTCTATTTCTCATGTAGTCCTATAAGGAAAATCTCAAATAGATAAGGAATTATTGCAGGAACAGCTGGCTAGCTTAAGGCTGTAACTGAAATTCAGAAATAAATGCATGACATCTGTGCTTTAAATGCTTAGACCATCTGGTCTCTCTCCCGATTCTCCCGCTTCCACTCCAATTAATCACATGGATTTCAATTTAATTAAATATACTCACATTTGCTATGTCACTGTTGGCATAATGGATTTAAGTGATGACAGTATCTGGAAATCGGTGAGACCAGATTTAATTTCTCACTTGGCCATTAGACTTATAGCAGCAATGCCTGGCGGTTCCAATCCATCAGGCAAAGTTACCTAATCAGAGAAACCTGGCTCACCGAGTGTTATTGTTTGGTCATTTATTGACTATTGAAAATAACTCTGGTAAAAAAATGAGGGAGGACTATTTTTTTGGTTTCAAAGTAAGAATGGTAGAGTTTTGCCTCCTAGAGGCTTCATTCTCAACCTTTAATTCTCCTATTGGTGACATCACCTTGTCAATGAATAATTTCCTGTACTCTCCCTCTAGAAAACTGGGGGAGTATTACAGTTTGCAGTCTCCTGAAAGTTAAGCATCCCTGCATCAAGGCAAAACTTTAGGAAATAGAAACATCAGTAATTCCTGTCGATGCTTCTCCTGAGCAAGAATTTACTGCCTTCCAATGGTTTTCATAGGACGCAACTGCAAAATATTTTGATCTGTTATTCTTATAAAAAAGGCGTTTATTTTTATATCCCCACTGTGGATATGACCAAGATATTAATTATTAATTAACCCCATCGCTAGAGTAAATATTGGTTTGTCCAGATTTATATCCCAGGAATCTCATGTGTTTGTGGTTTAAGCAGGTGCCGTAGGTATTACAAATGGGTTTAGAACAGGTTCCAGCCATTTAAAAAATATAATTGAGCTTCCCACTTCAATTTCATTTTCTCCCAGTCATCTCTGTGCAACTGGATTGCCATGTGGTTGGTTGTAATTTCATACTGAGACTCATACAAAGACAATTTGATATTGTGATAGAGCACAATACTAATGGAAAAGAAGGGCAGACAGGTTGATTACAGTGATTGTGTAACACCAACCCAAAAAAGAAGGGAAAAGGTCTACATCTGGAATAAAGGCAAAAGGGCAGAATTAAGTTCATATATGTAACATGTAACCTCCACTCAACGAAACACAAGGGTTGTGTTGAAGTAATGTGCTACATCCAAAAAAATTACTACTGATATTTTTAAGTACCAATATTTTTTTTTAAAAAAATATACATTTTTCTTTAACCTATATAAGTATTTAATAAACAGTGTATTGTCTGGGTCATTTTACATATACATAATAATAGTAGTAGTAATATTCTTTACTTGTATACTATAGTATTCTTCCAACTTCTAATTTCTACCTTTATTATCTAACCACTGATAAAACAAATCCCAAATTAAAAAATATTCTGTGTCTTCTTTATCCTTTATCTTTAATGTTGACCTATCCATTTTCGCACAATCTAATATTTTTTTGATTATATTTTCATCTGAAGGAGGTTCCTCATTTTTCCAGTGTTGTGCAAATACAATTCTCACTGCCGTCAAAACATGTAATATTAAATATACATTCCCTTTATTATATTTTTCTGGGAAAATACCTAACAAAAATATTTCTGGCTTTAAATCTATATGCTGCTTTATCATATTCTCTAACCATGTATGTATTTTCATCCAATTTTTTTTTTTTTTTCCTTTGGGCAAGTCCACCACATATGGTAGTATGAACCCGATATCTGGTTGCATTTCCAACATTTGATGGACATGTTTTTAAATATCTTTGCTAGCCTTGCCGGTGGCAAATGCCACCTATAAAACATTTTATACAGGTTTTCCTTGTACGTAGTTGCCATTGTCAATTTATAGTTTCTAGCCCAAAGTTTTTGCCATTTATCTAGTTCTATAGTATATCCAAAAAAAATTGCCCATGCTATCATTGTTTCTTTCACTTGTTCATCTTCCATTTTAAGGCTTAATAAATAGCTATATATTATTAACTTTTCATCCACACCTAATAGTATCTGATCAAGCATTGTTGGCTCTTTATAGAAACTATATATCTTTACATCTTTTTCATATCACGATTGTATTTGCAAGTGTGGCCACCATGCAAGGTCCACGCTTGATTTTGCAATTCCGTTTAGTTTTAAGTTCCCCTTTCTCATTTAAAATATTATACATTACAATTTTTTCCAAATTTACAACATTTGGATGTATCA
Organism: Thermophis baileyi; assembly: GCA_003457575.1. Classification (NCBI taxonomy): domain Eukaryota; kingdom Metazoa; phylum Chordata; class Lepidosauria; order Squamata; family Dipsadidae; genus Thermophis; species Thermophis baileyi. Next base: position 443,811 of record QLTV01012196.1, read on the forward strand.
GTGCTTCCATTGTTGAAAGCCAGACTGGTATTTTCATGTAATTTTTTGCTTTAACTTTTTCCCATATTAGAAGTAGAGCATTCCTTACATAATGTCTTTGAAAGTATCTATGTATTATATTTTTATCATACCACAAAAAGGCACGCCATCCCAATTGAAGGTCATGTCCCTCCAACAGTAACAGTCTTCTATTTCTAAGATTTATCCATTCTTTCACCCAAGTTAGTGCCAAGGCCTGATAATAGAGCTCCCAATCCGGCAGACAAAAACCCTCATTGTTTTTAGATTCTTGCAACATTTTCAGTCTTATTCTCGCTCTTTTTCCTTGCCAAACATATTTCAGAATTATTGCATTTAGTTCATCAAAATATTTTTTCTCTAGCTTTATAGGAATCATTTAAACAAGAATAGCAGCTTCGGCAGTACATTCATTTTATAGTTGCTATTCTTCCTACCATTGACAACTGCAGATTTTTCCAGTTCTCCAAGTCCACTTTTATTTGTTGTATTAACCTTGTATCTTCTTTGATTGTTGCACATCTAACTGTTAAGTAAATTCCCACATATTTTACTTTCTTAACTACCTGAAGGTCTATTTTCTGTGTCAATTCATTTTTCTGTTTATCTGTAAGATTTTTAACTAGAATTTTCATTTTTCTTTGTTTATTCTCAGTCCTGCCATTTCTCCATATTCCTCTATTTTTTCCATTAGCTTGGGGCTAGTTTCCAATGGTTCTTCTAGTACGAATACCAGGTGATCTGTAAATGCTTGTAGTTTGTATTTTTCTCTTTTTATTTCCAAACCTTTTATTTCTGAATTTTGTCTAATGCTTCTATTTAACACTTCCAGTGTTAATATGAATAGTAATGGGGAGAGCCGACATCCTTGTCTGGTGCCTTTTTTTATATTAAAATTTGCCGTCGAGTCCCCATTCACTATCACTTTTGCCATTTGTTTGGAGTATATTATCTTAATCATATTTATAAACTTGTCGCCACAGTCCATACACTCTAATTGTTGTAACATAAATTGCCAATTTACGTTATCAAATGCTTTCTGTGCATCTAAGAAAATCAACGCCATTTTTTTTTTCAGAGTGTACTTCATAATATTCCAACATATCTAAAATAAATCTTATATTATTCTTAATTTGTCTTTTGGGTAAAAATCCATTTTGATCTGAATGGATAAATTCATTCAAGAATCTTTTTAATCTTTCTGCTATTATTGATGCAAATATTTTGTAGTCTGCATTTAGTAGTGATATAGGCCTATAATTCTTTATCTGTGTTAAGTCTGAGTCTTCTTTTGGGATTAATGTTATATTTGCTTCTATCCACGAATTTGGTATCTTTGCTTCTAACAGAACTTCATTATAAACCTCTAACATTGACAAATTTAGTGAGTCCTGTAGATATTTATAAACCTCTACAGGTAGTCCATCTGGTCCTAGTGTTTTATTGTTCTGTTGTCTATTTATCGCCTCTGTTAATTCCATCATCGTTATTCGTTCATTTAGCATTGCTTTCAGATTTTCAGACATTTTTTGTAGTTTAGGTTTTTTTAGGTATTGCTTTATCTTTTCCTCCGAGATTTTTTCTTGATCATATAATTTCCCATAGAACTCCTGGGATTATTTTCCTTTTAATCTCATTTTGGTGTTGTAAGATTCCCCTCTTATCTTGTAGTTTACTTATCAGTTTCTTCTCTTTCTCCTTTTTCAGCTTATATGCTAGCCATCTTCCTGGTTTATTGGCATTTTCAAAAAAAAAATTGTTTTGCTCTTTTGATTTGTTGTGCCAATTCTTCTTTTTCCATTAGATTCAGCTTGTGTTTTATTATTTCAATTTGGTTTTTTAATTTTCCCTTTTGTGGTTCTTTTTGTAGTTCTAATTCAAGTTTTTTATATTCTTCTTCTAGTATCTTTTGCTGTTGTCTTTTTTTCCTATTTTTTCTCACTATATAGGTTATAGCTAATCCCCTGATATATACTTTGACAGTGTCCTATAGATTCTGTAGTGAAGTCTCTTCTTTTTTATTCTCCTTAAAGAAGAATTCCATTTCTTTTACTGTTATTTGTATAAATTCTTTATCTTTTAGTATAGATTGGTTCAATATCCACCTTGACCTTTTCTTTTGCCCCTTCCAACTGACTTTTATTGGGTTGTGGTCGGCCCATATATTAGTTTTGGTCTCTATCTCCTGCACATTTGTTCTCAATTCTGGCAACATCCATATCATATCGATTCTAGAACATGATTTGTGCCTATTTGAGTAGAATGTATACTGGTATTTTCCTGGATTTGTTTCTCTCCATATATCCTGTATACAAGTTTCCTCTGCCATTTTAAAGAAAGCCCTCAGCCTTCGGAAGAGTCTTCCTTACTTTCCCCCCCAATTTGCTACTTCTATAGTCCAGTTTTGAATCTACAATTACATTAAAATCTCCTACCACACAGATATTTTCAGATTCCGTTTCCATTATCTTCTTATGAAGTTTCTTATGAAGTTGTTTATTATTTGGCACATATATTGCTATCCAGAGTATCTGTATTTGGTTTATCACTACCTCCACCATCAGGATTCTTCCTTCTTCATGTGTATATATCTGTTTTTATTGTTTCCTTGATATATAAAGCTACCCCTCTTTTCTTTTGTTGTGGTGATGAGAAGTATAATTTCCCAATTTTCGGACATTCCAATAATTTACTGTGCTGTTATTTTAATACGGGATTCTTGTAAGCAAATTATATCTAATTTTAATTTTTGTAGTCATGTATAGATTTTTTTTCCTTTTCTTGGGGGAGTTCAATCCATTTATGTTGACAACATCTCAATTTCTTCTTCCATCTTCCTTACTTATAGATAGGTCTTATTCTCCTAGTTGTCCTTATTTGTCTCTGATCTTTCACTCTTGCAACTCTCGTTCTGCCTTCTCCATTTCACTTTCTTCTTGCTGTATACTCCTCTCCTCTTATTGGTTCCTCTCGCCTCTCGCATTCCATTCCTCCTTGTGTTTCTTGTCCATCAACTGTACTAAAGTAGTTGTCATAAAATTCCAACGCTTTATCTATCAAATCCAATCTGTATCTTTTTCCATCCCAATTAACTAGTATTCCCTCTGGTACCAACCATCTAAAGTTTACATCTCTTTTGATCAGTTTCGCTGTCAAAAATTGGTATTGCTTCCGTAGCAATCTTACCCTTCTAGATATCTGTTTCAGGACCACAACTTCTTTCCCTCTATATTGCAGTGGTTCATCTCTTGCCTTTTTAAGTATTTCATCTCTTGTTGTTTTTTTAAAGAAATCTCACGTATATGTCTCTTGGTAGTTTATGTCTCCTTGCGTAGCTTGTATTTAATCTAAATATTTCATCTGTCTCTGATTCCATTTCTTGTTTTCCAATTTTTAAAGTGCTTGCCAACAACTCTATTATCACTTCTGGGAGGTTTTCCGCTTTATCCTCTTCTATGTTCTGGAATCTTAGAAAGTAGGCTGCCTTTTCCATCTCCAACATTATGACTCTGTCTTCCAGGTCTTTATTTGCTTGTGTTAATTTTTCATTTATCTCATTTACCTTTTTCTCAACTTCTTCTGATTTCTCCTCTATTTTCTGGATCCTGAATACTGTGAAAGGTGAAAAAAGAGTGAAACAACATTTGCAGATCTTGATATTGAGGCATTGGGGAATTTGATGGGCTTTTGGATTACAAATACTTTTTGGGATTATAAATATTGACAGATGATAAGGATATAATTGCTGATCTCAAATAAGTTTTTCCTTCTACCCTCCCAATAGACTGACTTTAAGAATTATAAAATACTAGCTGATCCCCATGCTTCGCTACGAAACTATGTGATGGGGCTTGATAAATTGACACTTAAAGCTTGAAAATTAATGAGTAGTTAAAAAAGGGACTGTATTATTTCATTAGAGATGGTAAGCTAAGTTTCTGTTACAGATGAAGACATTATTTGCATAGCATAGACTTTAAATTCGTCCCTCAGATGAATTGCTCAGAACCTCCCTGTAAACATCATTCCTGGTTTTGCTCTCTGGCTGGAGGATGACCAGGCTGTCAGGTGAACTGACTCTGGAGCATGCCACATAGAACCGGCCATGGGAGAAACAGGCAGTTTCCCTTACTTGTGTTTTCCTAATGGCATCTGTAAATATTTTCCTGTGTTTTTTGTCTCTTTTCCCTTTAACTGGTGTTAGAGTAGAAGGAATAGATTCGTNCTCCTCTGCTTGTGTTTTGCATTTGGATCAGATTTCTTTTCAGGTGGGGAGGGGGGAGTAGAACTCCTTAGCATCAGAGCTTGAATATTAATATATGAAATACTCATGCTGCGATGGTCATTTTGAAAAATCCTTTCTTAGTGGGCACCTAGAAGCCAAGAGGAATATACATGGCAAATTTCAAGTTTGTAGGCTTTACGGTTCTGGAGATTTCGTGATTAATGTGTGAGTGATTTTTGCTTTTATATATATATATATAGATTATTGGCCTTGAAGAAACATGCTGTGACTGAGTGAACTGGACTTTTGTGATTTTTCTTTGGTGCCTAGGCTTCCTGGATTAGTGGGGCATCATGGTTAGGGTGGGCTTGAGTGGGCTATTTGGGATTATTGTCTTTTCTGTACCTAAGAGATTTGATATTAGAGGTTAAGGTGAATGAGTATATTTAGAGGATAAGAATAGAGAGAAAAGAGAAAATGACAAGTGTTCTGAGCTTAACTAGAACTGGCAAGAAAGCATCTTCTGCACCACCAACATTGGCTGCTTCAAGCACATCAAGCAAAGAACAATAGATGTTATGTTGCAACAAAAAAAACACCCCCAAATACATTTCAAAAAGACATACAAATGGTGCTCCAATCCATCCAAGCCACGGCAAAGAACCATAACGAGATGAAAACCGATTTGGGAGAAATGAAGGAACAGATCCACAATATGGATGAGAGACTAGGGAACTTTCAGCAGATGATAACAAGGTACCAATATTTTTTTAATGTACTAATATTTTTAACCTTGGCAACTTTGTGTTTTTAAACTTTCAAGTTTTTAAAAATCTTTTCTTTCAATGTTTTTAACTTTGGCAACTTTAAAATATATGGGCTTCAACACCTTCACATCTTAAAGAGTTGCCAAGATTGAAAAACACTGCACTATCCAATACAGGTAGTCCTTGACTTACAACAGTTCATTTAGTGACCGTTCAAAGTTACAACAGCACTGAAAAAAGTGACTTATGAGAGTTTTTAACACGACCGATGCAGTGTCCCCATGGTCACATGATCAAAATTCAGACGCTCGGCAACTGGCTCATATTTATGACGGTCGCAATGTCCCCGGGGTCACGTGATCCCCTTTTGTGACCTTCTGACAAGCAAAGTCAATGGGAAAGACGGATTCACTTAACAACGGTGTTACTAACTTAACAACTGTGGCAGGAAAAGTCGTAAAACGGGGCAAAACTCACTTAGCAAATGTCTCACTTAGCAACAGACATTTGGGGGCTCAATTGTGGTCGTAAGTCGAGGACCACCTGCATTCACTTACTTCTCTTGCAATCTCTGCTCCAAAGCCTTTAAACACAACACAACATAAAAAAAAATCATTAAACTCCAAATAATCACAAACCACATTAAACGCCATAACCATCAGGAAAAATATATATGCAAAGGTGACACATCTATAGTTTCTTTTTTTTTAAAGCAGAAAACAATATCTTTATCCTAACACGACCCCGCCTGTTTCACCCAACCCCTGCCGACCACAGTCCGGGTTCGCAGCCCAACTGAACCCAACGCCCCCAACTAAGGCCTGACCCGCGTGTTTGCCTTCACGTGAGGCAGAGTCACACAGCTTGTCGTGTGAATAGGGGTAAACCACCCTTCCCGACTGAGGGGCCACCCCCGTTCCACCCACCGCCCGGATCCGTGGGGCCGGGCCTAGTCTGAGGGTTAGGCCGGCATTCATCGGGGCAAATGTTTCTCTCCGATGAGGCAGAACTTCACTTGGCACCTTCCTTCACGCACTCACCCTCCTCCTCCTTCTCCATGTTGCTTTCCTTCGCTTTCCCTCACGCTGCCCTCGGAGGTGGAGTGACACCACCGTTGTCTAATCAGGCCTCTCTCCTGAATGACCGCCCCCTTTTTTTACACCAATAGGAAGGCAAGCGCGAACGGCTTCGCCCGCCTTCTGATTCCATTCGCGGATGAGTGCCTGCCTCAAAAAGGCGATTGGAAGAAAGGAGATGCTAGGGGCGGGACCCTTTCTCAGCCAGTCAGCTTTTATTCCCCCGAAGAAGCCGCTTTCCTCCTCTTCTTTTTGCGAGCCAATTTCGGCAGCCGAGAGAGTGAGTGAGTGAGTAGGGGGGGTTGTGACGTCCCTGAAGCCGCCGCCCACGCGCCGCTAGGAAAGCCAATGAGAGCCCGAGGTGCGGGGCGTCTCTCGCGCGCCTTCCTCTCGCGGCCGGGGGGAGGAGCGAGATTGAAGTAACGAAGCCCGCCCCCCCAAAGGAAGCGGGACGTGGAAGCCTCTCGCGAGGGACGTGCCCAATGGGAGGAGAGCGAGAGAGCGGCTCCGCCCCTTCCCCGCGCGAGAAGGGGAGGGGCGGATGCTGCGCGATGACGCAGGTAGGAGGTGGATGCGGAGGGAGGGGAGAAGGCCGTGTAGCGCGGATTTGGGTGTGAAAAGAAAGGCGGGAGCCTGGGCGGAGGGTCCCCCGGGGAAATCGGGCCCGGATTGGGAACGCCGGCGGGAAGCGCTGTCCTCGGAGACACGGGGGAGGCCGACGGGGGGCGCGCGCCTCAGGTAAACGGAGCCCTGCGGCCTATCCGATATTCCGACCGCGGGCAGTTAACAGTAAAAGCTCTTTTTAAGCGCCTTTCGCAAAGCTTGCTGGGAATTTTCGCGCGGGATGTTGGGTAAATGAGGCTCCTCGGGCGCAATACCCCAGGCTTCCCTGAGGGGGGAATCTTCGGACCCCGTGAAAGGGGAAGGAAGGGCGGCCTTCTCGGGAGGCCCCGCGGCTGGCTCGCCTCCTGAGGGCCCTCGCCTCTCCCCATAATTTAAACCCAGTTCCGTCGGGCGGGAGGGAGGACGTCCTTCCTGAACCCGCCTAATCCTTTGTGACCTGAATTGGCCTCGGTTTTTTTTTTTTTGGTTTTTTTTTTTTTTGCTTTCTGGTTCATGCTTTTCCCTCTCTGCCTTCTTTCTCCTTGGGTTACTACTATTCCTCATTCTTTGGGACAATTGCCGCAGTTTTATTAATTGTACGCTGCTCTTCCATCCCCTGGCTTCTCAGATTGTATATATTGTATACAATATATTGTATCTATTGTATACCGGTAGTTGTATAACACAAAAGGAGGCAGCTGCCCCTCCCCCCCTTGGAGAAGTGGGCTGAAATGCTAACCTTAAAGTTATTTAAGGTGTTTAATTTAATACTCTTCCAAGTACGTGATGGTCTTTTTATTAGCCTGCTTCAACAGAGCATGTGGATTTTAATAAAAAAAAAAGTCGGGCGGGGAAACCTGAAGTCCCCTTGGAAATGATTTTTCATGGATAGTTTAGTGTGGACTTGGCAAGGGATGAGGGAGGAAAAAGGCTGTTAGGATTCTGAATCTCAATATTCCTTTCCAAGATTTTTGGGGAAAAAAATGGGATGGAGATGGTATGAGCTGATAACTCTCTTTGGTAGTTTGTTATTCTATTTCCAAAGAAAACAATCGAGTTGAAAGAGACCTTGGAGGTCTTCTAGTCCAACCCCCTTGCTCAAGGAGGAAACCTTATACCATTTCAGATAAGTGGCTATCCAATATCTTTTTGGGGACTCCCAGGTTTAGATATGTGCTTGATTCTTGTTTTCACATTTTCACTGTTAAAGCTACTTCATATTCTGCTTTCAATTTACAAGGAAGTTCTCTACCGCTGGGTTTGAAACAAGTTGAGAAAATACTTTCAAGTGAGGACTAAAATAAATAAAAAACCCACATTTTGTAAACAGAAGTTTTGTTTGCAATTGGTGGTGACTATGTTTTCTGCAGCAAATATATTCAAGCCTGGCTGATACCCATTCTTTTGCATTTGTTGGCATATGGAAGTCATTGTTGATGGTGGTTCCAGAAATAAAAATGCGGTTATCAAAGAAAATATGCTGTGCATCTGTTCAGCTCCAAAACACACGCTCTGAAAGACTCCCTCACCCAGCTTATCACCCAGTATTGTTATGGGGAAAAAATGGGAGGAAGGAGTGGTATGCACTCCTTAAGCTCCTAAAGGAAGGGTGAGATATTAAAAAAAAAAAGATACTAACCTAAGGCTTTTTTTTTTTTTTTAAATAAGTTTAAAATTGTATCTAACCTAAGGCTTTTTTTTTGTTTTGAAATAAGAGGAAAACTGCATATCCTTAATAGGTTTTTAGTTTGTTCTGTGATGCTAAACCTTGTGTAGGAGGAGACCTCTTGCTTTCTTGACTAAGGTTGATGACTATCTTTTGACATTCTGAAGGCATGCTAGTTAGATTATAAATCTGGATAGCCTGAAATACTGATTTTAAAATTATCAAAATCATTCTTATATCTTTTTCTTTCCCCATTCATACTCAAGCTTTTTCATTTTGATAATATAAGTTTTCTTACAATGAAAGGCAGTTTTGGGACTAGCTGATTCAAATATTAGACAATTGATGCCTTTGAATTTGCTTTAGTATACTTATTGCTGTTTATGTTTAGTTCATTTTCTCTTTGGGCACCTCCTTCTCCCACCCTAGTTTTTAAAACTACTGCCTTCACATACACTGGAATGTTTGCAGTAATCTTTTCCTAAGGCAGCTCAGTTGTTGAGCTGTCTAGCAGAATTTATTGGATCACTCATTTGAGTCACTTTAATCATAAGGTTTGCTGTTCATTATATGATGCTTGTGTTAGGCAGATCTAGGAACATTAAGTATTGAGTACTCATTAGCTCAAGTAACATTTAGGTCTCTGCTAATTATTGTGAATTGGCTGGAAGTGAGGAGTCCTAGAAAACGTAAAAATTAATAAGTTATGGGAGCGTTTTTACACATCCAGGAATGGTTCGCATGACACATATCACTGCTATTATGGACTGAGAATAGAAAAAAGATGCTTTGAAACTTTTGAGTTGGATTGATTGAGCTCTGAAATAGATGAGGGGATATTGTAATAAGCTGGACATTAATACATATCAGGAGGTACACATGGTCATTTCCCTGCTTACTGAACTCAGTGATTGATCCAATGTCCTTAACAAATACTTCAGTCCAACTTATTTAAGAACAGCTGTCTCATTTCCTGCCTTCATCTGTATAATTTGATGGCTTCTCTTCTACTGAAGAAGAATTTTGATGGAAGAAAAAAAATATCTGAGGGTTGGCTTAAAACATTGTGGAGTATTTCAAGCCAGTTTGGAAACAGTCAGTATTCTAGACTATTTTTTCTGTTCCGGTTAGTTTTGATCTCATTCATCTTGGCCAAAGATTATTTACTGTCATATTTCCTATGCTTTTTTTGTGGTGCATGTTCCTCCTCTAAGTCTAGTGTGATAAAATTGGCACTAGCTGATAAGTGGAGATTCAATTGTTTTTCCTATGTATATAGCTTACTATATCTTCTATCTCTCGGCACAAAATATACCTTAATATGTAATGTTTGTCTGAAGGAAAAAAATGTTGCACATTGAGACAATTCATTTGAAGAGGGCATTGTGAGTAAGATCTTGCTTTGCCTTCCAGATTACCTCTCCAAAGAGGCCATGGCGCGACGTATGCGCAATAGTAGAGCTTGGCGCTATGTTCTGAGTGGAGTGCGCCGAGAATCAGATTCACTGAGTTTTACAACGGCTTCTGGAACCCATGGCTGGTCATCTGACACTGATGGCCAGGTGAAGTACGCTTTGTTTTCTGCAAGACTGCCTAAGATATAATTCCACTGGGACACTGAACACTTTCATCAGATTCTTGTTGTAAATTCTGACAGATTGTACATTCATACAATGAACTGAATCCAGAGACCATATGCAGTGCTCAGAATGCATGTCAGCGCACATGTAGTGCTTGCCAGGAATACATTAACTTCAACACACTGGTTTTTGGATTCAATGCTGCAGCTGTGCGAGCCCAGGAAAATATGCAACATGTTTTAAATCACATTTTGCCCTTGAATATGGATCTCTGCATAGCCTTAGTTGATAACTAGGTTGGAATTGAATCAAACCTAGAAAGGTATTAATGTTTTATGCCAGGTGAAGTAAAGAAGTACCTACTTCTTACCTGAGATACTAAATTGCTGGTTTCAATACTTTTTACTTTTGTTAAAAAACAATGCGAGCGGCTAACTAGAACAAGAAAGTCCTATGGCTTGTTAACAATGCCATCCTAATTGGGATTTGTGGCTTCTTCCTTTTGAATAAACAATGAGGGGTTTTTTTAATGGAAAAAGCTGTAAATTTAGACAAACCATGGAAGGAAACAAGTTGCTCTTGCTGATAGAATAAGCGCTAGGGCATAAAGTCAACTTTTTTTTTTAGAATTATGCCTTAACGTAACTAGTACAAAGACAGCTTGAATAAAATATTTGCCTGGTGCTCTAACAGTATGTATGTTCTAGTCCTGGATAAAATAATGTGTGAAGTATATCTTCTACTTTTTTCTTTAATTTAGAAAAGATGAAAAATGATTAAACCCTATTTAAAAAAATTGGTATAAACAGTACCTGGTGCTATGATTGTTTTATGTGCCTGGTTATCAAACTGATCTCCAAGGGTTGTGTATTTAACACTTCTTCAATCCAACCTGTATAGAATCAAATATTTATGTTATAATAAACTCCATGATTAATCCTGGAGTTCATTAAAGCCAGTTACCTTGAATATGGCAGGATTTAATTTGATCCTAGTCAGCCTCAGAAAGATGGTCTAAAAATTAAAGACATGGCCTTTGCGACATCCAGAGCACGTAAACCTTAAACTTTTCCCAGGGACCCCTGTTGTTGCTAAATGTTTTCTTAGAATAAGAGGAAAAGGTAACCATTCTTTTTTTCTTTTCTCCAGCAGCACAGCGACTCTGATTCAGAATCAGAATTTCCTTCTCAATTGCCTTCCATCCCCACAGCCATACCTGTGACAGGAGAGTCTTACTGCAACTGTGAGAACCAGAACGAAACTCCATATTGCTCTAACTTCCACATGGCTCATCGGATGAAAGATTGCCAGTGTGGAGAGGAAGATGATTGTGAGAAAGCTTCTGTATTCTTTCTTTTGTTGTCTCATTGATCCTTTCAGCCTCCGCTGAGCTATAGGTGTATGAGTATATACCGTATTTTTCGGAGTATAAGACGCACCTTTTTTTCCCTTAAAAGAGGCTGAAAATTTGGGTGCGTCCCCCAAAAGAGGGTGGAAATGTTGGTGCGTCTTATACACTGAATAAATACAGCCATTTTTGGCCTCCCGAAGCCCCGCCCCCGCGTCCCATTTTTGTGAAAAATGGGCCCGTTTTTTTTGCAAAAACAGGGTGCGCAGAGGGTTTGGGAGGCCTGCAGAGTGCTCCTGGGGACTGGGGGACAGCAAAAAGGCCCCCGTTTTTGCAAAAAACTGCATTTTTGCCTTCCCCTAGCCCCCGGAAGCACTCTGCAGGCCTCCCAAACCTCCTGCGTGCCCCGTTTTTCGCAAAAACGGGTGAAATGGGCCCGTTTTTGTGAAAAACGGGGCGCGCAGAGGGTTTGGGAGACCTGCAGAGTGCTCCTGGGGGCCGGGGAGGACAAAAACTTTTTTTTCTTACTTACCTCTTCGAAATCTCGGTACACCAATGCGTCTTATACACCGGTGCGTCTTATAGTCCAAAAAATACAGTATTTGGAAAGTGACACAAATGCACAGGGGAACATTTTGGGGGAATAGAAATCTTGTCCAGTTTTTGCTATAATATATGCTGTGGTGTATCCAGGGATGTATTTATAATTTTAGCAACTAAATCAGTGCTTTTCAAACTCGGCCACTTTCAGATGTATGGGAGAATTCTGGGGGTTGAAGTCCACACATCTTTAAACTGGCCTTGACACTACATTTGAAAAAACTGAACTAATTTTTTTTTAATTCATCAACTAAGAGCAAATTGACAGTCATAACTTTGAGGTAAAATGGTTGGAGGTGTTCCCTATTCACACTACTTTTCTTCTCCATGTCTTTCTCTCCAAAGATTTTGACTGGGTATGGGATGAATTGAACAAATCGGCAAATACTCTCTTGACTTGTGACAATCGTAAGGTAAATTTCCACATGGATTACAGTTGTGGTACTGCTGCCATCCGGGGGAACAAGGAACTAGCAGAGGGTCAGCACTTCTGGGAAATCAAGATGACCTCACCCGTCTATGGCACTGACATGGTATGTTGGATAAAACCTGACAATAGGTACTGTAATCAGTTTTTTTTAAATTCAATGATTCATCAATAATTACATTTCAATGGTTTCTGTCACTGGCAGTTGGGCAGCATTTACATTGAATACATCAGTAGCACTATTTGTTGTCTTTAATTTTTGTTTTTTAAGATCTATTTTGCTCCACCAGCTCCAAACAGTTTGTATCCAATTTTTCTTTCTTTTTCTTTTTTAATGCAGTCAGATATCACAGGATGATCAAGTATCAACAAAACCACTATCTTGCTGGCATAAGCGCCAAATGCTGCCAATATAGGAGAGTGATACGAGGTTGAGAACTGGACCTTTTTGTGAGGAAACCACTTATATACACATGGGCTGAGTACAGAGTATACTGGCTGTTGTCCTTGTGAACAGTCTCACCTAGAGTCCTCACAGTTTTTCCATATAGTGTCTTTGCTGTCTGGATGTGGCAGTGTTGTTGGAGGAGAATAACTGAATGGTCCATGGAGCCTTTTCAGTATATGGAAGAGTTTGAAGTTTAAATTCTGGTATTTCTAGCTAAAGAAACAGATGATAAAGAAACAGATGATAGAACAGAATAGTACTGGATTAAATGGCTAAATAAACCTGCTTTGTACAAGGCACTAACCCATAGATTGTGATTTTTAAACCTCCAGAGATCGGGCTCGTATAGCATGGTATGCCAAAAATCGGAAAGAATACACGACCATGCCCAACTTACAATGACAGTTTGTCAGTTCCAGTTGCAGTCATTAGGTGAATCGTCATGGGTTATTAATTATGCCACGTGACTTTGACTTGTGACTTCCTGCTGGCTTTCCCATTGACATTGCTGGTTGGAAATCAGCTGTGAAAGATACAAATAGAGATCACAGGATCTTGGGACTGTTGTAAATGTGTGCCAAGTGCCAAACATCCAAATTACAATCATGTGGCCATAAGGCTATGCCATGGTTGTAATTCAGTGCTGCCTTAACTTTGAGCAGTCACTAAATGAATGGTTGTTACGTAAGGAGTAATATTTGATCACTTTTGTGTTCCTTCCTTTCATCCCATGACCTCTAGATGGTGGGAATTGGAACATCAGATGTGAACCTGGATAAATTCCGTCACACATTCTGTAGCCTGTTGGGAAAAGATGAAGACAGCTGGGGTCTTTCCTACACAGGTAATAACAGCAAAGGTTTCATTTATTTATATCTGGATTTGTAATTTACAGGTGAATTTTTGCAGCTTATGCCTGAATACAAGAACTGTTTTTCCTAAAGTTTTGTGTGGATGTAACTGTCCCTTTGTAATAGTTGATTTGCAAATATTGTTCAGTTAGCATTAGAGAGCATTTTCTGGCATTCACAGAGAAAGTTTGCTCCTCTTTATTAGAGAATGATTTCTAAAAAGTGATGGCAAATCATATACACAATCTCAAAATTGATTTGGGATTTGAAACACTATAATTTCACAAATATTTGAGGAAGCATTCTCGGCCTTGGGACTAGAAGAGAAAAAAATCAAATTATTTGAAGAACTGGACACTATTAAATGTTCAGCTTATTTTTAGGAAGCATATTTTTAAATATCTAAAATGCCATCAGGTAGAAATCATGCCAGGCTTGTTCTTTGTGAGTCTAGGACCGTGATGGCGAACCTATGGAGGCCAGAAATGGCCCGTTTCCCAACTTGAAACGGGCCATTTCTGGCCTCCGGCGTTTCCCAACTTGAAATGGGCTATTTCTGGCCTCCGGAGGGCCTCCGGGGAGGTGGGGAAGGCCGTTTTCGCCCTCCCCAGGCTCCTAGAAAGGCTGTGGAGCCCGGGGAGAGCAAAAAAAACGGGACTTACGGTCCAACCGGAAGTCGGCAAATGGAACATTTCCAGCCTCCAGAGGATCTCTGGGGGGGGGGGGAAGGCCGTTTTCGCCCTCCCCAGGCTCCTAGAAAGGCTCTGAAGCCTGGTGAGCGAGAAAAACGGGTGTGCCATTGCGTGCCGGGTATGTGTGTCACGCGTGCATGTGCGGGGGGGGGCGCATGGAATTATGGGTGTGGGCACATGCGCCCCCCCCTTGCACCTCCCCTTTTGGCATGTGAACCAAAAAAGGTTCGCCATCACTGGTCTAGGAAATGGATCAATGGCTAAACATTTAGGGGAGGGATGGGACTATTTTGGTGAAACTTTAATAAAAACTCTTGAAAGGAAATGGATTGTTTTAGAAGACCATGGACTTTGCTAGAGGAGTTTAGGTAAGCAGATAACTATCTGATGAGAATCTTGTTTTGCCTCTTACATTACAAACTATCTTAAACAGATTTAGATGAACTCTATGGGGTCCTTTTTACCTTTGCAGAAATTAGAAACTTACAATGTACAACAATACACGAGCACACAATAGATACAAACTCAAGGTAAACCGCACCAAACTCGATTGCAGAAAATACGACTTCAGCAACAGAGTGCTCAATGCCTGGAATGTACTACCGGACTCTGTGGTCTCTTCCCCAAACCCCCACAACTTTAACCTTAGACTGTCTACTGTTGACCTCACCCCATTCCTAAGAGGTCTGTAAGGGGCGTGCATAAGTGCACCATTGTGCCTACCGTCCCTGTCCTAATGTCCCCATTTATTTATATCCATTTCATGTATTCATAAACATGTTTATACTTATTTCTATTATACATGCTTGATAAAAAATAAATAAAATAAAAAAATAAAATGTTATAATTGCAAATGTCCCTTTCTCTGTAGGACTCCTCCAGCACAAGGGGGAACGGAGCAATTTTTCGACAAGGTTTGGTCAGGGCTCCATTATTGGGGTGCATCTGGACACATGGCATGGAACTTTAACCTTTTTCAAAAACAGGAAATGTATAGGTAAGGTGGAAGAGGCCAGATGTACTTTTAAACTAGTGAAATATGGGAAATATGGATAAAATTTATGGGAGGATCTCTAAAAAAGGCAACAGATTGTTTTCCATTCCAAAATCAGACTTTATTTTAATAGGGGAGAGAGGATATCTTGCGGTACAGCTACCTGGAAAAGACCACCTAAGTATTTACCTGTTGAAAACTAACCTGCATAGCATAATGTAGAGTAAACTAGAAGAGAAAAATTGTATTAACAAACCAATTTAACAGATTGGTTGGGGGAAGATGTCTCTGCTGGAGATAAAGGCCTCTTAAATAGCAAATAAGATTTTACATATGTGTAAAATGACAATTTATAAGTCGGCTGCTTGGTTTTTGGATTTGTCCATGGCGCTCGTATAGTTTCCTAGGAAGACTAAAAACTACCCGGTCAATTTTCAGTATTGGGTCCATAGAAAAGGACAACAGAACCATGCATCTGTCATGTATTCACGGCCTAAAGTGGAAGATCTCATTGTAGAAATGCTAAAGGAATAAAGGAAGTGCAACTTTACCCCCAGACAGTCTCTCTCCCCCCCCCACCCCCCCATTCCATGTCTGCCTGTTAACCTTGGACTTCTTTGCTGACTTTGTGACTCAGGTGTGGCTGCCACCAAGCTCCAGAACAAGAGAGTGTACCCAATGGTGTGTTCGACTGCAGCCAAAAGTAGCATGAAAATCATCCGCTCCTGTGCTACCGCCACCTCTCTGCAATACCTCTGCTGCTACCGTCTCCGCCAGCTGCTTCCTGACTACGTGGACACGCTAGAGGTGCTTCCCCTCCCTCCAGGACTCAAGCAGATTTTGCACAACAGATTGGGCTGGGTGCTGAGCATGAACTGTGGCTCGCTCCAGTCCTCCTCCTCCTCCTCCTCTTCCTCCTCCTCCTCTTCTACCTCCTCAGGAAGCGATTCAGACAGCTCTTGTGGCTCAGACGCCGAGGCACGTCATCGGAAGAGATGCAGGTGGAGGACTTAATTTATTTCCCCCCCCCCCTTCGAAAGACAGTGCTGTCATGAAGGATAAGCTGTTCCCTCAGTGTTACCGAGTGACATTTTACCTTCCTGATTGTATCCTGTTTGAACACTAAAGCCCGTTTCAATCTACCATTAAAGAGACAAAGCAGTTTCCACAGCTTCATTGTACCACGTGGCCAGCAGGTCATCAACTCTGGTTTGCCACGTTTCCTGGAACAGGTTGTTCGAAAGGCAGGCTTTCGGCAGCCCAGTGTATCAATAAGTAATCCTTCCTGCAGCCAAAGGAATGCTTAGGGAAACCTCAGAAGCTACCACATGCGCTATGTGAATTGCAGTAGAGGGCTCCAGTGTTTTGGAGCCGAGGAGCAAGCAGTCTTTCCAGAGCCAAATGGATCTCCTCGATTCTCAGTGCTTTGGTATTCAGAAGAGAACGTTAACCTTTGACAGCGTAAGTGGTATCACGTGAGCCCTGCAACTCTTCAACCTTCTTTGCATGTCTATTACTTCTGTATTGATCTATACCCAAATGAATTAAAATATATACAGACTTTGATCAGTGACGATAGGCTAATCCGTCAACCTTACTGTCCTCTCATCTCGAGAGAATTCTAATCAGGTTCCCTAATTCTTAATTATCTGATTCAAATGTAATACCAGGCTAGTAGTTGGAATTATGTGGATGAACTTCAGCTCTGGATGCTCCTGCTTTCTTCTGGATTTTGAGTCCTGCATTTCCTCTTTCACAGCCAGCTGTAATTTACTTATTTAGAGGTATTCACATCCCATGTATATTTCCTGGGGAGGTAAGTTTAAATATTCCAATTTTTTCTTTGATTTGTGTCATTAAAAACTAACTGCAAGGATACGTACTGGCGGGGCATTTTGCAGTTTAAAAGCCAGTGTTAGTATGGTCTTTCCCTAATGATTACTTATGGTTATGTGGGTAGCCAGAAAAGGCTCTCTTGATATTTTTAATGTATGGATAAGCATAAGGGCAATTACATTCCCTTCGGTTTCTCCTATGCTTAATGCAAATGACAAAGTATGGTTCATTGTGAAAGGAGGTGTATGAAGGGGACAAAGCTGCATCGTTTTGTAATAAATCATGGATTAGTATTAATTTCTGAATTTAACCACTCTGATTTGGCAGTATAATAGATTCCCTTCCGACTCCCTTGTGTCGTCTGATTAAATGAAAGCAAACACCAAGCTTTCGTTTCACGGAATTGATTACTTAACTGGGATTAAGATTGCACTAACATAAGGGATTCGGTGTTCCTTTTTTTTATAATGTTTCCTGCAGTTAAAATACCCATTCACACTTTTTATACTCAAGCTACGGTAGGATCTCTCAAACATAGCCACCAAGCCACATTATGGTTTAATACATGAACCCAAAATTATGCCCAAGGGTGTCTTTACAAATTCAAACAAGCAGCATAATGATATGTAATAATAGCGTAAAATAAATTATTTAGCAGAAGAACAGAGATTAAAAATAAAAACACCATCAAGATAGGCTCATTGATAGCATTTGTGCACAAGGACATTTATTGATATTGACAAACTCCGTTTCTGCAATAAATCCTGTAGTTTTGGCACTAAGCTGTAAGGCTAAGGAGCTATGACCCAGTGGTCAGAACAGCACAACAAGGTGCTTCAACAACTTAAATCTAGGACAAGCTCTGGATTTGTAGATACCATGAAAAGATAAACCCGGCGAGAGAGGTCTGGGCCGATCCGTCTCTCCGTTTTATTGTCCTCCGTTCTGACCTGGAGGTTGCTTAGGAGAAGTCGTCTTTCTGCCTCTGTATTGCATTCCCGGTAGGCCTGAAAGAAAGCAAGGATACCCAGTTGCCATGTATTTCTGGTGATCTGGTCTCTGTGCCTATGTGAAGTTATTTCAGTGTTAATCCCCCCCCCTTCTCCCTAGCTCTGTTTTAAAACTTAATTGTCTAGAAAAGAGCTCTTGATAGCAAAAGTGATGAGGTAAGCAAGGCTGGTTTGCCATGAGGAGAACGGATCTGGAGCATCGCTAACAAGGCTTTGGGTTAAGAAAAACTCAGCACTGGGCAAAGTCCAATGGAATTAATGAGTTCATTCAGAGGTGGGATTCAGCAGGTTCTGACCAGATCTGGAGAACCGGTAGCGGAAATTTTGAGTAGTTCGGAGAACCGGTAAATACCACCTCTGACTGGCCCCACCCCAATCTATTCTCTGCCTCCCGAGTCCCAGCAGATCGGGAAGAAATGGGGATTTTGCAATAACCTTCCCCTGGAGTGGGGAGGGAATGGAGATTTTACAGTATCCTTCTGCTGCCACGCCCACCAAGCCACGCCCACAGAACAGGTAGTAACATTTTTTGAATCCCACCACTGAGTTCATTTATGGCTTTTATCATTAAAGATCTGATCTACAATTTGTTTTCTTAAGGAGGATCCTTATGTAAACAAAACAGAAGCCCTGTGGCTAACAAGAAGGAAAAAAAAACTGGCTGTATTGCAGGGAAACGAAAGTATTTAGAGGAGGAAAAAAACCTAGCCCAGCAATGCTTCCTCACCCAGGAGAACTCAATAGGCTTGGAATAATGAGAAACTGACCATCGGAGAGAATGGAATGAAGTTTACTAGGAGTGGCTTTATCCAGCCTTCATAGTAATTCTCGACACAGCAACATCTGAGTAAACATCCCACTAGTATTTTTTTCCCCCTTTGCTGAAGTCTCTGTGTCTTTTACTTGCGGCCTACTTAATCCTACTCTGAGACAAGGGAGATCTGATGCCTGATTTTAGCCCCTATTCTTGAGAATTGCCTCCCTTGATTTCTCTTCCCTTCCCTACAGCCAAGACAAAGCAACTGGTGGAACTAACTGACCCGTAGCAGCAGACTTGGCGAAGGGTAGGCTTGGGCAATAGCTGTTGCCATGGCTGGACTGACTCGGTTGAACTGCTGGATCTGTTTCAGCCAGGTCTCTTGGAGCCCTTTCCCGTCCTTGCCAATATGTACACCACTAGCCCACTTGCCTTTGGCACAGAAGGAGAAAGGCTGCTTTTCCTGATGTTTCCTGTCGAAGAAGCCATTATGCATGGGTTATACTTGGGCTACCGTTTTGGCTTAACATGTCGGAACTGACCACACAATAACCTGTTCCGAAGGGATTGTCTTGAGTCAAGACAGTTTCCATGCTGGTCAGGACATCCCATTCCTAAGATTGGGCTGGGGCCATTTGGGGCTCAGAATGTTCCCTGCTAAAACATCATTTAACATGAAGTAGGTATTCTCAATGGACCGTGTAACACTAACCACTGCAAGCAAGGCAGAGCAAAACAAGCAAAACTTTGTGATTTCTTCTAAATACAGTGCAGCATAAATCAAGCAGCAGCTATATCAGAACACTAAACGCGAAGTAATCTCATTAGTCCTGCAAAGACAAAGTCACACAAAAAACCTTTTTTACAGATTTCTTTATGAAAGAATTGTGGGATAAGAGTCTTTTGGTTCCTACTTCACAGCTCCAAAGCTTTGCCAAGGCAACATGACAATTGATACTCACTTATAGGGGCGCTGTGCTATAGCTTTGGTCACCGCAGAAACATGCTGGGCCAATTCCTGCCATGTTTCCAGGAAAAGGACATTTATGTTACCCCGGAGTTGCAACACCACCAGAGCCTGCAAGGAGAAAGTTGGGAGAGACTCAAAAACAAGAAGAAAAACACATTTGGCCTTTCTGCATATCTTGTGAGGTTCCAGGGTTCAACACTCTTCCCGTCCATCTCGGCTAATGTTCAGGCAATGACGAACTGGTAATTCCTGTTTTAGTGTTTCTGCTATATCATCCTTGATGTGGTGTAAGGATGTAAATTAAATCGGGCAAGGGATTCGAAGGATAACCCGGATGGCCCTGGGAGAACGGAGCCCTTTGCTGTGGTTGATCATCTCATTGCTACATTTACCTCTTCAATTTGATGCCGTGTCATGGACTGTTCTGGACCAAGCTGCAATGTTTCATTCTCCAGTCCAGTGACTGGTGGTTCTTGCGGAAGCTGATGATACCTAGGCAATTCAGAGAAGAACCACAATTGGGGAATTAATATTTTGATATAATGGTTAAAAGTACCAGGCTAGAACCCAGGAGACTAATTTTTCTGTCTTAGGCACAAAGCCAGCTGGCTAACTTTAGCCCAATCTCTCTTTTTTCCATCCTGGGAAGAAAGCAGCATGAAACCACTTCCAAAATTCTTACTAAGAAAACTGCAGGGACTTGTTCAATCACCAGGAGTCAAGACTGATTCAAAGAGACAAAATTATTTTTGTCAAACTACTGTGGTTTGGAAACTTGCATGCAGGGAAAGTGTATGTTAATTTAAGCCACCGAGGCATTTGATAGTAAAGAATGAACTTGTCTTACTGCCTTTCATTGTTAGAAGTGTTGCTGCTGCTTCCTAAGAATCTTAAAATGAGCTTGAAAATGCTAAGCAGGATTAGATTGGTTAATACTTGGAAGGGAGGCAGCCAGGAAATCCCAGCACTATAAACAAGACTGGAAAGCTAAATTAACATCCGGCAGAAGGTAATAGAGAACCAGGAGATGTGGTGCACTTGAGTCTTCCTTGTCAGCATTTGAGTTGTGTATTTAGTACCAGCTTACCTTTTGACCAGAAAGCCAGCTATATGGTTGAAATCCCAGAATCCTAAGCCCAGTAAGACTTACTACAACCCTGCCTTAAACAGCCTCAAGTGAACAAGCAAGACTGTTTACACGTTAATACCTTTTGAATCAATTTTCCCCAGTTAAGTGGGGAATAGCATGTTTATACTGTTTCAAATCTTTATTGGTAATCTGCATTATCATAAAAAAACTAATTCAAGATTGTCATGAAACAAAATATAAGGATCAAAGATGAAGACCTACAATTCTGTATGTCAAGGACACTGAGACTTTTAGCTTCTTGGGTTCTACAGCTCACACACAACTCGCACAACCCTTTGCTCCTTGGGACCCACAACTCACACAGCCCTTCCAAACCCATGTACCATTGGTAGGTGTCTAGTCCAATAACAACCACGCTGTAAGATATTGTAGAAGGATCTTCCAAATTGTGAAAGGGACACAGATGAATAAGATCTGGTACACTCTGCTGGCCATCAGGACTTGCATTCTAGAATTAGAACAAGATTTTAGAATCAAAAACTCATCTACCACTTTTACATATGAATTTAAAAACTATTTTGGATTCCACTGGTGAAGGAACTCAAACTTCAAATGTGTTTACATTAATTTTCTTAGGTGGAAAAGACAATATTAAACTCATAAGTAACTGCACTGGAGTCATTTTACCAATGAACCTTCCCTGATGTACTTTTTGAGGTTGGAATATTGTGATGGATTCTTAGCATAAATACTGTCACAGTTGTTTGTTATTTGAACCTTCTTCCTTTGTGTTAATACCCACCACTTGGCTATCTTTCTTTCTTCAGTAGTTGAATATAGCGGCCACTTGAAAATTGCAACTATAGTATGCCAGTACCTATTATATCTCACTTACAAATTTGAACAGTAAACTGATGCAGAGCAAAGATACCCTTTCACTCTCCTGGCTGAGTCTATGCAGTGTAGGATTTTTGTAATGTAAGAAATAAAATCTATTCTACCATACTTTTTTTTCATCATATGCCTTGGCTCACCTTCTTTCCCCCCCTGCTCACCTTTTTTGCTTAATGATTCCAGTACTGTCCTCTTGGATTCTGCCTGCTGCCAATCTAGCTTTCTATTGCATTTCCTCTCAATTATTAAGCTTCATCTCCCTAGGTGTCTGGAAATAAGATAAAGCTCTGAAACACACCATCTTCTTCTCCTCCTCATCCTCGTCATATAAGGCATAACAAGCAGAGAATCAAGGCAAACTCGGGCAACGGGGGGGCAGTAAAAAATGGAGCAAAATAGGACAATTAAGCAGCTGGGAAGGAAAGCCAATACGAATATTCGTATTCACAAGTTAAGGTACTGTACAGCACCTGCATTGATGATGAAAGCTGTCTGAGGAAGTATGAAGGCTGCATCACTAGCAGGACCTCCCTTTCCACTGCAGTCTCTTCTTGACAACCGTCCTGCGGAAATAAAGTTAATCTTTTGTCAGAAGAGGAAAAAAAGAATGGTTTTGCTAGCTCAAACTAAAAACTTACTAAACCCAGCATCCGCTCCCAACCTCCCGCTCGGTGGTTTGCAGAAGCAGAGAAGAGATCCTTAAGGTGCTCTTAGCTTACTTTCCTCTTTCACCTCACGCTTGCATTCTCTTGTCTTTCCTCATGAATTTCAAATCATTTGTTTTAAAATTCAGTCATAGACCAGCTCACATCCCAGTTTTTAGTGCAAGATTCTAAAGATATGACCCATTTATAGCAACAACAGTTGCTGTAAAAAACAATTATAAAAAACAAAGTTCTGATGAAACGTTTGACTGCCCTCGCCCCCTTCAAATCAGTAACCTTTAGTAGATAAAGCTAGGATTTAAATATTTGGTTTTTAAATATTAGGAAGTTTGGCAAGTCAGACTGATTTATTAGCTGAACAGCCACAGAACTATTAAAATCAGTGAATTTCATAGCTGACACACATCCATTAGGGAACACATAATGGTGTAAATGGGACAAGCCCAACAAAGATTTGAGTCTGGGACTCTTGTTATATTTATTATCTTCCTTGACTGCTTTGGGTCTGTTTCTTCTATTAACATCTGAGCAGGAATTTAGCAGCTATGGCAAAACAGGTTAATGGATCAGAGCAGTAATCCATATCATAGGAGCAGAGCACCACTTCACACCCCCGGCTATCCTCAACTTCCAATGGAGAAATCCGTTCTAATCCAAATATGTGTTGTGCCCCAGCGTAGCAAACCCCCAGAAACGACACACACTGGTCCAAACTAAAATAGGTTTAGTGATCATTCAAGTTCAGAGTTTCTCCCCAAAGTGCTTGTTAACCTTCACAAACACTGTTGGCCGGGAGTTCAAAGATAAAACAAAACAAACAGAAGATGCAGATCTTAATTGCCTCAAATTGCTGGAATTGGCTGAGAGCCCAGTCCAATTTTGTTTCCAGCAAAATGGTTCGTTGTGAGTCCACCTTATATAGGCTTAGGGCGTGGCCCCTCTGCCTGCAGAGTTACTTGCGAGTAGACCTCCTTCTACAAAGCCACTCTTGCCGGCTAGCTGCGCTGCGTGCCCTAGCATCAATCAGAGGCCCCTCCTCTTCACTGGAGTCACTGAACTCCTGCTGAGGAGGTGCAGAAGGCCCTGATTGAGCATCGTTCTCTGGCCCTGCTTCCTCTTCGGTCTCGGACTCCGGTGCCGGAGCTACAGACCGCTCTTGCCACCCTATGGTCTGTTCTTGTTCGTCCGGATCCATGAGCAGCTGCACGGGACGGGGGCAAGCCACAACTATATGTTGCTCAATTTCCCTTCCAAGAGCCTCAACAGTAATGTGTTTTATCGGAGTTAGGCCAACTCTCTTCGATGTGTTGCAGAGGCAACCCTAAATGAATGCAAACCTTCAAGGACTATGAAAAGCACACGAGCAGAATAAGGAAGCAGTTGTAAGACACACACAGTCTTGTTTCTTTGGCTATCAGTGGGGTTTTGATTGAGATACTTACTGAACCAGACGTACTGCTGAAGACTTTTCTCTTCCAGGTTATGCTGTGTGGAATGATCTGATGCTCAATATGGTATTTACAGTCCAAAGAATCCAAAACTTCCAGCAAGTTATCAGAGCCAGGGTGCTCTAGAAGGCCTGAAGAGAAAGCATAACAAATTGGATCATTGGGTGGCACCTCAACTCTATGCAGTACTATCCGAAACCCCTTCCCCTCTAATTACCTCTTGGTAAAACATGGGGATGCAGCATGTAGAGATGGTGTAGTGTTTAATGCAGGGGTGTCAAACTCGTGGGATGAGTCACGCGCTGTCCACGCCCACCCGTTTTAGCGAAGGGCAAAGTTGTGATGTGTCACGTGATGATGACGTGACGCCGCAAGTTTGACACCCCTGGTTTAAGGCATCAGGCCAGAGGTTGGGAGACTGAGTTCTAGTCCCACCTTTGGCACAAAGCCAGAGGAGTGACTTGGGCTCACTGACTCTCATCACCCTAGGAAGAAGTCAGTGGCAAAGTGTTCATAAAAATCTTGCCAAGAAAAGTACCATTTTGGTTTAATGGTTAAAGGCTAGAAATGAGACTGTTTTTAAGTTCTAGTCCTGCCTTAGGTGAGAAAGTAGCTGGATTTTCTTCTGAAATCTTTCCAAGCAAACTGCAGGGACTGATGTAAAGGCACCAAAAACACCAAACCAAAAGTGGAAAGGAATCAATCGTGCGATGTAAACATACTACCTGAATCCACACAGACAATCATTTGCTTCATGCACTGATCAGGCCGAAGGAATTTCAAGGCAGCTACTTCTTCTTTCCGTCTCTCTTTCTCAGCTGCAATCTGCTGTTTTATCTTCATTTTCTCTTCTTTTTTGTGCATGCTCTTCTTTTTTTCTTCTGTTTTTATCTGGGCTATCTTGTTTTTTTCCAAGGACTGCTTTTTCTTTTTTTTCTCCGGCCTTGAATTACAGGATACGGTTTGTGTCAATGGTATAAGCAAAGGAACTGCTTTTGCCTCAAGCAGAGCCATGCCCGGCTCTAAGTTTTGTTTGTCTGAGCAGCCCCGAGCTCCAACATCTGAATAAATTGCAAAAGCAGTGGAGGATTCTGGTTTAACATCACTGTCTTCTTCAGAATCAGAGATTTCCCACGTGATCGCTCTTTTGCCATCAAGAGCAACAGTCTTCTTTTTTCCCTCCATGATTTAAGTTTACCCTCTTTCCAGTCTACATTATCAAGTGCAAATGTTAAATCAGCAGCAACCACACAATCCCAGCTATGTTTGTAAAAATATCAAAAGCTGGGCATCATTTCAGGAAATTTGCAATAAAGCTTATATATGTATTAGTGGCAAAAATCTACATTCTTGTCATTATTAAACGGCCAATGGTCATTGCTGAAACACTCTTCAAGTATCCTGATTAAATGTTGGCTAAAAGTCAACAAACTCAATTTGATCAGAAAGCCAGGCTCACCTGATCTCCTTTCATCAATAGAAATAGCTTTTTACAACTAAGTCATACTAAAAGAGCTATCTCTCACCATTTGGATCCTGTGGATATAAATACTGTCAATAGAAGCCAACTTATTTATAGAACCTCTGCCCCTGAAGTCTCTACACTTTTTGTTGTTGTTGCTTATGCGGCTGAGCACAGCTTTTCGCCATCACTATGCATTTCTACCAATGCAGCAACAGCTGATTTTTATCTGGGTCGCTTGAGTAGGGCTATGATAGAGAACATTGTTTGGGCGGGGGTGGGGGAATAAAAGGCAGCCGCACGTCCAGTGTCCCCCTCAGCCATATCAGCTACAGCAATTCCAAGCCTGGAAACGAAATAAGAGAATGCATTTCATTAAGCAAAGACGGATATATAAATTACGCATCATTCATCCATCCATCCTGGTCCCTATTGAGAAAAGGCTCTTCAAGCAACCCTTTACTACTTGGATCGCGACAAAACGACTATTTCGCCGAAGAGGAAAAACAGCAACCAAACACGAGAAGAAGGAAAGCGAAGAGAAGCAAAGCAGCTCGGAGGAGTCCTCGGGATCATCCCGGAAAAAAAAATGAAAATAATTTTAGGAAAGGAGCGGAAGTGTTGACTGCCGGATCGTTTATAGCGACGGCCCGCCCTTTCACGAGCGTCTAACTAACCTAAGGCCGGAAGCAAAGGAGCGACTGTGCGTGGGCGGCCGGATGATTTATAGGGTCGGACCAACCTCGACTGAATTTGAGACTTAAAAAAATAATAATACCGGGGCGGAAGTGTTCCTCGCCGAGCGTCATATGAGGTTGCACCGTCCCTGCTTGGAGCGTCAGCGAAGGTTTGGGATTCAAGCGAAGCCTGAAGAGGGGCGGAAGTGAGGCTCGGGGGAGGATTTAGGGAGGGGGACCACCCTTGCTCGGAGCGGTGCCTTTGAGTCGCCGGGGAATCAGGAGCAAAAGAAGGAAGCGCAGGGCTGCTTAAAGGAGCGAGGTATTTGCTGAGCTGCAAGGCTTCTTTGGTCTCCCCAACAACAACCTCGCGAGGTAGGCCGACCGACTCAGGGCCGGTTAAGGTTTTCCTGGACAGCCATTTGCCCATTTATAGTCTCTCCTGCTCCAGCAGGGGGTTGGACTAGAAGACCTCCAAGGTCCCTTCCAGCCCTATTATTATTCTGTGTTCTAATTCGAACTTCCAGAAGGAAAAGAAGACATGCTTTGGTGGCATTGGGTGTGTTAATAGAATAACGCAGGAACTTGTTTAAAGCAGGCCCTTGCCCAGACAGTCGCCAGGAGTCAAGACTACAATGAAATAAAATAAAATAAAAAAGGCAGGAGTATTACAAATGTTCGCCACCAGATATGTATATTTATAAAGGCAGGATAACATCAACAGCCCTAACAATGATGATATAATGTACACTGACATCACCTAATCTCTGCAGAAGATGTTACCTAGCCTGGTAACGAAATGTTTGGAAACCCACAAGCTACAAGTCAGAGAGCGAACCTGATAAATAATATAATTCAATAATAATATAATTCCCCAGGTGACAGAAGGGGGGGGGCTGCACCCCTTGGTTGCATTATGGGAATATGCAACTCTTGATTAATTTTGGTTTCAAAGCATTGTTGAAATCCTGAAAATGACTCTATTGATATTAATCAAGTCAGCTACAGATTTTGTGTCTCTGTGTGGGGGGCTTTTTACCTTTCCCAAGAGGGAATTCCCAGGAGTCTTCTGCGTCCTCTTTCATCCTCCTGACTTCTTTGTAAGGTAGGCTTGATTGGATGACAGTTCCCCCAATCAGCTTTGTGGCAGGTGGTAGATTTAAATCTAAATTCGTTCTTAGCATTTGAATGGCCAACTATCCTGCGTTATCTTTCCCATAGGCAGCGATGGGTCGTTACATGGGATATCGCCCGATTGCAGCCAAGGCCAAGAAAATCCGCGAATACTGGGCTTTAAAAAACCGACCTCGTGACTCCCAGCGTTATGCGGTGGATTACGAGAAGATGACCCGGTCTTTCACAGGCAAACGCCTCCCTGTGCTGGCCTGGGAGGATGTGAGGAATGAGAACCGGCTTTTTATGCTGCTCTCCCAGTTGCACCTCTTTGGCATTGGCAGGATGGTCACACGGAAATCCTGGCTATGGGAATACGATGAGCCTTGCTATTGGGTCATTACTAAAGTAAAGGTGGATTATACAGCCGAGGTGAGTGTTTTCATTGCTTGGAGAAAGGAGTAAATTCAGGCATCCTAGAACAGATAGTCCTCGACTTACAACAGTTCGTTTAGTGACTGTTTGAAGTTACAGCGGCACTGAAAAAAGTGACTTACGACTGTTTTTCTCACAATCGTTGTGGCATCCCCATGATCACGTGATCAAAATTCAGACGCTTGGCAACTGGCTCATATTTATGACGGTTGCAGGGTCCTGGGGTCACGTGATCACCTGTTGCAACCTTCTGACAAGCAAAGTCAATGGGGAAGCCAGAGTCATTTAACAACTCTGTTATTAACCTGACAATGGCAATGATTCATTTGACCACTCTGGTCATGATACTAACTTAACAAATTGTCAGATCCCAAAGAGTGATCGTGCCATTCAGTTGAGAGAAGGGGGGGCCTTGGGTTTGATTTATTAGCATTGCCTGTGTCAATGGACGATTTACAATCCATGCCCAGGCGCCAAACATCCTGAGATCTCTTCACTTTTGGAGAAGGTTTATGAGGGGCAATGTGGGATGTTTCACTTCAATGGATAACAGAAGATGGTCAGAGAAATGTATGTTTATCCGGTTCCCAGAGCAGTTGATAAAGAAAACATTTTCACACTTGTGTATTGGCTAGAATCTGCATTCTGGCTAATGGGAGGGGTCTCTACTGCTTTAACTCTACCTGCTTTGCCTAAGGGTATTCAGACGTTGCTTTGAATGGAATGCTTTCACGTCTGCTTAATAAAAGATCCTTTTGAACTACATGGGCTCAGAAGTTCTCGCTTTCTTAAGTTAGACGGAGAGGCGTTCCTTACAGAGAGAGAGAGAGTAAAA
>QLTV01012196.1:484432-507478 GCA_003457575.1 Thermophis baileyi
TACCAGGGCCCCGAGGGCCGCCCCCCCTGTCCACCATCGCCTGGAGCTCCCCTTTCGCATTTCCCCCAGCCACCTGGCCTGCAAGGGAAGCACACAGGAGATTGCGGCACCGGAGCTCTTCCTGTGCATTTCCCTCACCTGGCCTGGCCTGTGAGGGAAGCACACGGTAGATCCTAGCTGCAGTTTACTCCTGAGCAACATTGGCCGGGAGAGGCAGGGAGACAGGCCAATGGTGCTCACGAGTAAACTGAGGCTCCTAAGGGGGGTCGAGCCTCCCCGCTCACAACATCTGTGATCGCTGAGGGCATTGCTGGCAGCCGCTTCCTGTGCCTCCTGTGCTCTTCCCGCTGCTGCTCGGCCTCCTCGATGCACGGAGGCAGGAGGCGGCGGTTTCTTTCGCTGCCTGGAGCTGCCAGTCTGGTAAGATGCGCGTCTCGCAGTGGGGCGCAATTTGGGGGTGGCAGATGGGGCAGGGGATGGGGCGGGGCGGGGCCGCTAAAGGAGGGGAAATTTTCCTACCTTTTCCTGTGGGCGTGGCTTGGTGGGGGTCATGTGAGTGGGCGTGAGTGACATCAAGCTGGCCACGCCTACTCAGTCACATGACCATCAAACCACACTCACAAAATAAGCCACGCCCACATAACCGGTAGTAAAAAAATTTAGAACCCACCCCTGCTCTAGATGACCACCTTTCCAATTTATGATTCTATAAAAACCAAAGAAATCACATTTTTAATGGGCATGGGTTGTCCTAGGACCCAACTGTACAGCCTACAACTGAAAACCTAGAAAAAAGATGAACAAGTACATTAGAAACAAAAACAATCTTGCAACATCGTATATAGGTAGTCCTCGACTTACCACCACAATTGAACCCAAAATTTGTGTTGCTACGCGAGACAGTTGTTAAGTAAATTCTGCCCCATTTTACGACCTTTCTTACCACAGTTGTTAAGTGAATCACTGCAGTTGTCAAGTTAATAACACAGCTGTTAAGTGAATCTGGCTTCCCCGTTGACTTTGCTTGTCAGAAGGTCACAAAGGAGGATCACATGACCCCAGGGCACTGTAACTGTCACAAGTACATGCCAGTTGCCAAGCATCTAAATTTTAATCACGTGACCACAGGGATGGTGCAATGGTCGTGTGAAAAACGGTCATAAGTCACTTTTTTCAGTGCTGTTGTAACTTTGAACGGTCACTAAATGAACTGTTTTGAGTCAAGGACGACCAGTACATACTGTGGAAAAAAAGGAAATAAGTACTCTTGTTCGAATAAACTCACTTCCTTGGCCACCCGTGCTCACATAGAAAAAATCTTAAAACTCATAAAACACAAGAGAAAAGAGAAGCAAAACGAGGTTATAATGACAGTGATGTATCAGCTTTAAAAATGCATCTTTTATCTTTGTCTGATAACCACATAAAAAGTCTACTGAAAACCAGACTTGGAGAATTAATTCTGGGCACACACACACAAATCTACTTCACACATGTGTTTGCAATTGGCGCTACTGACAAGCACCTGCCATGGTAATCTAGAAGCTTCTGCAGGCAATTCTTGTGAGGAATTTGTTTAATGGTCAAACCAAGACTGAGAAATCCTTTTGAGAAAACCTTAAAGCAATTTCCACCTCTCCAGGGAAGACAAACAACTACCCTGGTAAGTCATTTTGTGGATTATTTTTGTAGTATTCAACTTGGAGCGATTAAAACAAACAAACAAACAAACAAACAAACAAACAAACAAACAAACAAACAAACAAACAAACAAACATAATTGGCATGAGGGAAAGAAATACTGTAGGGTTCTTGGCTTTGTCTAGCCTGCCATGTTTTTTTTTAGGCCATAGAAATGCGTTGGAAAGGTTTGCTTGTCAACAGTTGAAAAATTCTTTAAAGTGTGCATTCCCCCCCCCCCAATTCAGTAAACTATCTTTTTTCCTGTGTTTATCTATTACCAGTAGTAAATACACAAAGGGGCTGTTTCATTACTGAGAAATAACATTTCTCTGGACTTGTAAAGTGTTTGTACTTCAAAGTCTCTGGAGAATGTGCCTGACACTTTTACACATACGTTGCTTCCTTCAGTTGTGTAGTTTGGAAACCAATCAATGTTTGGTCATCTGAGTCAGGGGTGTCCAACCGTGGCAACTTTAGGACTTGTGGACTTCAACTCCCAGAATTCTCATGAGTTGAAGTCCACAGGTCTGAAAGTCACCAAGATTGGACACCCCTGCTCTAAACTAAGAGGCTGGCTGGGGAATTCTGGGAGTTGAAGTCCACAGGTCTGAAAGTCACCAAGATTGGTCACCCCTGCTCTAAACTTAGAGGCTGGCTGGGGAATTCTGGGAGTTGAAGTCCACAGGTCTGAAAGTCGCCAAGATTGGACACCCCTGCTCTAAACTAAGAGGCTGGCTGGGGAATTCTGGGAGTTGAAGTCCACAGGTCTGAAAGTCGCCAAGATTGGACACCCCTGCTCTAAACTAAGAGGCTGGCTGGGGAATTCTGGGAGTTGAAGTCCACAGGTCTGAAAGTCACCAAGATTGGACACCCCTGCTCTAAACTAAGAGGCTGGCTGGGGAATTCTGGGAGTTGAAGTCCACAGGTCTGAAAGTCGCCAAGATTGAACACCCCTGCTCTAAACTAAGAGGCTGGCTGGGGAATTCTGGGAGTTGAAGTCCACAGGTCTGAAAGTCACCAAGATTGGTCACCCCTGCTCTAAACTTAGAGGCTGGCTGGGGAATTCTGGGAGTTGAAGTTCACAAGTCTTAAAGTTTGCCAAGGCTGGACACCCCTGATGTTAAGTTGATCTTTAGAGGGGGTTAATACAAACTGCAATGAAATTTTACAGTATTTCCTCATCTGGTAGGCGTGCTCTGATTCGGTTTGCAGGTCAGCCTGCCCCACAAGTGGGCATTTCTGCCAGGCCCTAAACCAAGAACAACATGAGTTGGCTATTGTTTTCACACATGTAGACAAAAGCTTGCCAGACTGAGCACTCTACTTTAATCTGCATCTACAATACACAGGTGAGTCCTTGACTTGCAACAGTTCGTTTAGTGACCATCTGAAGTTACAACAGCACTGGTCACGTACATCCCCCTGGTCACGTGATCAAAATTCAGATGCTTGACTCATATTTATGACGGTTGCAATGTCCCGGGGGTCATGTGAGCCTCTTTTGTCACCTTCTGACAAGCAAAGTCCATGGGGAAGCCAGATTCATTTAGCCAGCGTGTTACTAATTTAACAACTGCAGTGATTCACTTAACAACTGTGGCAAGAAAGGTCGTAAAATGGGACAAAACTCACTTAAGAACTGTCTCGGTTAGCAATGGAAATTTTGGGCTCAATCGTAGTCGTAAGTGTAGTCTGTGAACTATTGGGGAGAGTCTGTCTTCACCCTCTTTCTCTCACACACAACTTCCAGACTGAGTTCCCCCTTATTCTTCTGGACTGCACCCCCTCCCTCCTGGAGCCCCACCTGTCTTTTACATTCCACCTCATCTTAATTTCTTCTAATTTTCTATAAAAAAACAAAACAAAACGGGCACTCAATTTGGCTTTTGTCTATGAAACCAGGGATGCCCCATCAATAAATATATTATCTCAATGAACTTGAAGATATGCAGTTCTCTCTCTCATCTCCCACCCCCACCTTTCCCATTAAGCCCGTTCGGGCTCCGATGACCTCAAGGTGACCATACTTGAGAAAACAAATTACACAGTCCGATTAGATCACCGAAAACGACAGAGCTGCAATTCCTTAGCAGGTTCGACATTATTTCTCATGGATTAAACATAGATAAAAGGCTATTTGTCACCCCTATTAACTAATTGCTAGTTTATGTGCTGCCAAAGTGAACACAATTAATTGTTAATTAACTGTTCAGTGCAAAGAGTCTGGGTCACACCTAACCTCTATTAATATCTGGCCATTTCGGCCTTCTGCTTTCTCCTCACTGCTTCCTTTTTATAAAAAAATATCCTCTGTCAAGGCAAGAGGATGCCTTAATAAATTCCTTTGTCCTTGAGTGCTGTGGGATGGTTAGGGTTTTTTTTTAAAACTCTTCATTGATTGATATACAGGTAGCCCTCGACTTATGACCACAATGGAGCCCAAGATTTCTGTTGCTAAGTGAGACAGTTGTTAAGTAAGTTCTGCTCCATCTTATGACCTTTCTTACCACAGTTGCAAAGTGAATCTCTGCCATTGTTAAGTTAGTAACATGGTTGTTAAGTGAGTTGGGTTTCCCCGTCGATTTTGCTTCTCAGAAGGTCGCAAAAGGGGATCACATGACCTTGGGACACTGCAACCTTCATAAATATGAGTCATTGCCAAGCGTCTGAATTTGGATCACATGACCACGGGGATGCTGCAATGGTCGTAAGTGTGAAAAATAGCCACAAGTCACTTTTTCACTGCCGTTCTAGCAATAGCAATAGCACTTAGACTTATATACCGCTTTACAGTGCTCTACAGCCCTCTCTAAGCAGTTTACAGAGTCAGCATATTGCCCCCAACAATCTGGGTCCTCATTTTACCACCTTGGAAGGATGGAAGGCTCAGTCAACCTTGAGCCGGTCAGGATCGAACTCCTTGCAGTCGGCAGAGTTAGCCTGCAATACTGCATTTTAACCACTGCGCAGGAAGGAAGGAAGGAAGGAAGGAAGGAAGGAAGGAAGGAAGGAAGGAAGGAAGGAAGGAAGGAAGGAAGGAAGGAAGGAAGGAAGGAAGGAAGGAAAGAATAATAGCCCTTAGACATATACCGGTATACCGTTTCACAGTGCTTTACAGCCCTCTCTAAGCGGTTTACAGAGTCAGCATCTTGTCCCCAACAATCTGGGTCCTCATTTTACCACCTCGGAAGGATGGAAGGCTGAGTCAACCTTGAGCCGGTCAGGATCGAACTGCTGGCAGCTGGCAGTCTGCAGAAGTAGCCTGCAGTACTGCATTCTAACCATTGCACCACCATGGATTCCTTCCTTCTTTCCTTCCTTCCCCCCTCCCTCCCTCCCTTCCTTCTTTCCTTTCCTTCCTTCGCAATAGCATTTAGACTTATATACCGCTTCGTAGGGCTCTACAGCCCTCTCTAAGCGGTTTACAGAGTCAGCATCTTGCCCCCAACAATCTGGGTCCTCATTTTACCACCTTGGAAGGATGGAAGGCTCAGTCAACCTTGAGCCGGTCAGGATCGAACTGCTGGCAGCTGGCAGTCTGCAGAAGTAGCCTGCAGTACTGCATTCTAACCACTGCGCCAGCACGGTAACTTTGAACAATCACTAAATGAATGGTTGTAAGTCAAGGACTATCTGTATCTACTGGTCTAGAAATTATTTATGGTCACTATGATGAAGTAAGCTAGTCTCTGTTTCCTGTGGTTAAAGCAACTTTGTCTTTGACCCGTCAGCTCATCAATCTATTTCCGACCCAATGTGACTACCCCGTCCATGTCTATTGTCACTGACTACCTGAATGGGCTATGAGATTTAAGTGAGATGGTGGAACATGAGTCGGTATTTTAAATTCACTGGTGCTTTTGGGTTCTGCTGCAGTAGAAAAATGGATATATATTTTTTCCCGACCAAGTCAGAGCACTTCCCAAGAGACCATCTTGACAGTCTTGGGATTGGGGTAATGAGCTTAGAAGGAAGTTGTGAAGCTGGAAAGCAGCTAACAAGAAGGAAGGAAGACATGGGAAAGGGATGGCGTTATTAGGAGAGAGAGCTTCTGCTTAAAGACATCACGGTGGGCCAGGCAATTATTATAGAGACCACTGACTGCAATGTGACACACAAATTATTCAAAGAACAAAGGTACAGGCCCTGTCGCCCTAGGAATTAAAAAAAACCACCCTTTCTCTCAATATATCAGGACTTTGTATCATTAAAACTCCATTGTTCATCTGAGCTAACTGCCTCTTGATTGATGATAATGACTCTACCTTTTCTTAATTGACAAGTAAACTCTTCCAAAGGTTCTTGTTTCAAAATTTTAAATCAATCTATGGATAAGCAAAAGCTGGTTTCTTTTTAGTTACGGTCCCAGAAAGAAATTCTAGCTGTGATGCACAGTCCAAAAAAGGAACGTTTTCTTGTTAAAAAAATTTGCTTTACATACTTGCATTTTAATCCCTCTGCATCTGTGGTATATAAAATATTGTTCTACATTGCCATAAAAACAATTTGCATACTTTTGATCTGTACAGGTACTAGCTCAACTATTTATTTTAGATGATATTGATTTGCATTTCATGTATTCACATCTTCTGGACATTTATTTTATATGCATTTCTGTGCACTTTCAAATCAGATCAAAACAGAAATTTTGAGGTTAATTGTGGTTGT
Organism: Thermophis baileyi; assembly: GCA_003457575.1. Classification (NCBI taxonomy): domain Eukaryota; kingdom Metazoa; phylum Chordata; class Lepidosauria; order Squamata; family Dipsadidae; genus Thermophis; species Thermophis baileyi. Next base: position 490,784 of record QLTV01012196.1, read on the forward strand.
AAGTTTAGGATTACCTGTAGAAGGAACCCTCTATGAGGAACACAAATCAGGAGAATATCTTGCAACAACATAATATTTTTGGAGCAAACCAATCTCTTTGCAATGAAAAGCTTAGCTTCATTGTTTCCTACGTCATATATATGTATATATCTTTGATGGATGTTTTGTGACCTAAGGTTGGTGAACTTACTGTTATGTCCTTGCCATAGAAATAATAAATTTTGTTCTGTTCTTCCTAAAATCAAATCTACCAGGAGAATATTTTCACATATTTGATGTATTTGAGCTTACTAGTTCTACAGCAAAAGGGAGATGGTCTTGTCTTACTTACCCAAAAGCTATTCCCCATATCAGATTACCTTCTAATGACTCGCTCTACATTATTTGCAAACATTGGAAAACACTATTTTAAAGTTAAAAACAACAACAACAAAGGGGTGCCTTGGAGGGCAGTATTCTTTTCCGTTCAGTTGGTTGTTGAACTGTCAGGCACAAAGAATCAGGACCAAACATTAAGTTCCAGTTAACATGATTTATTTTTCATGCCTATACACAAGAATCTAGCCAATTAAAGGTCAGCACTAAACTGGTGCTAGATAAGAACCATCACCCATCTCTTCCCACTAATGACTGTATGACTGTAACTTTGTTGCTTGTATCCTTACAATTTATATTTACTGGTTCCTAATATGATTTGATTGCTTATTTGTACCCGGACTATCATTAAGTGTTGTACCTTATGATTCTTGACGAACTTATCTTTTCTTTTATGTACACTGAGAGCATATGCACCAAGACAAATTCCTTGTGTGTCCAATCACACTTGGCCAATAAAAAAATTCTATTCTATTCTATTCTATTCTATTCTATTCTATTCTATTCTATTCTATTCTATTCTATTCTATTCTATTCTATTCTATTCTATTCTATTCTATTCTATTCTATTCTATTCTATTCTTAGACTGCTTGTGGGAATGTAACGAGTCCAGGCTGATTCCTTTCTTGACTCCACCCAACGTTCTCCTATATGAATAGAACAAACTTTGATAGCACGCTAAAAATTGTAATTGCATTAGATTTACTGAAAAATCACTGGAGAATATAATTCCCCAAACCAAATTTTTATGTTTTCCCCCCTGAAAAAAAGCTCGGCACACTGCAGAAGTATATTTCTTTTCCTGCCTAAAGAAGCAAAAAGATTTCTTTGACTCTCGAGAAAAAAAAAAAAATTAACATAGAGGCTGACTTGTGATACCCATTAAAGTAGCTCTGTTTTGGCAGCATAATTTATTTATTTTTAATTGTTTTTATGCATGTGGTGGTGGGGAGTGGGAGGTGAGGGAAACAAACGAAGTCCTGTCAAATTTTGCATGAGCAAGGAATATTCTCGTTATCTTTGCAAGCCAAACAAATGGCTTGTTTTCCCCAGTCAGACAGGATGTTTGATGCATGAAATGAAGCTTTTATGTTGAGAAATCATGTGAACATTTCCTTCCTTCCCGCAGAATTCTTTGGACTTTTTATTAAAATAGGAGGCAGGCCAGAAGTGGTATTCAGCCAGTTCGGACCGCTTCGGGCGAACCGGTAGTAGTGAGTTTAGCGGTAGTAGTTTAGCGGTGCGGTGGCCCAGAGGTGAAGATGCTTGCCTCACACTTGGGAGGTTGAGTTCAATCCTAGGTAGCGGCAGATGTTTCTCTATCAGGGCACAAAGAGGAAAATATCTGCTGTGAACTCTGTGTAGGCATCAGGAAGGGCATCCAGCCAGTAAACGCTCAGCTCTATTTAGCCATCCCGAGTCCATTCAATAAAAGGAATTACAGGGTCGTAAAAAGATTTTTTTAAAAAATCTGCTCTAAATTTAAGTACAGTCTGTTGCTGAAGCAATATTTGAGTTAATCTATAAGTGGTCTGTCTCAGAGGTGGGTTCCTCCCAGTTTGGACCGGTTCGCCCAAACTGGTAGCGACCCACTGGTGATGTCACGATGATGTCACGGATCTGGTTCGGTCAGTGCCGGCCCGTGGACGCCGCCATGTTTTTTTGATTTTTTTTATTTTTTTTGAATTTTTTTTTTTTTGAAATTTTTTTGGGAGGAATTTTTTTCCTGGTTTTTTTTCTTCTGCGCATGCGTAGAAGCTGAGTTTCCGGCACTGCGCATAAAACCATCTTGTTTTTATCTTTTTTGGGGGGGAATTTTTTTTATTTTTTTGCACTGTGCATGCACGCGGGAGGAAGCGAACCAGCAGCGAGGTAAGTTAGAACCCACCCCTGGTCTGTCTGTGTCCTCCATGCAGCTGGCTGTGGTGCTGCCTGTTCAGCACCTTCGGTAGCTCCCCAGAGGACCCAAGCAGGGCCCTTCTGGACTGAATCAGGGACTGTCCGTGGCGATGCCTGTTCACTACATTAGACAGCTCCACAGAGGATCCAGACAGATCATTTCTAGCCTGATTCAAATGTTGCTTCTGCAACAGGCTACCCCAATTGGAGTATTCAACTTTTTTCCCCACTAGGTTTGACTGTTCCAGAAATTTCATGACAGCATTAAAATTCTTTTCCATCCCAATATTGGACCTTTGGATAGCAAATCCTTGTTTTTATTTTATTTTTTTATTTTATTTGTTTGTCAAACATGTACAAGATAGCAGGTGTAGGTATAAACATAAACATAATCAAAGTGAATACAGATAGATGAGGACAATAGGACAGTAGGACAGGGACGGTAGGCACGCTGGTGCACTTATGCACGCCCCTTACAGACCTCTTAGGAATGGGGTGAGGTCGACAGTAGACAGTCTAAGGTTAAAGTTTTTTGGGTTTGGGGAAGAAAGCACAGAGTCAGGTAGTGAATTCCAGGCATTGATCACTCTGTTGCTGAAGTCGTATTTTCTGCAGTCGAGTTTGGAGCGGTTTACATTAAGTTTGTGTGTGCATATGTGTGTCTGCATATGATTAAAGCTTCGGATTTCAGGAGGAAGCAGCTCACAACATTCTCAGCCCCAAAATCCATTGGGGGGAAAAAAACCAGATTTCCTTTTGTTTGTGAAAGAAACAGAATTTTATTGATTTGGAAAAATATTTTTTAAAACGTATCGCTTTAGTTTTTCAGTTGCCACTCCTGCAAATTGTGTTTCATCATTTCCAGAATGTCCACAAGATGGCACTGTCAGATTTCTCCATCTGGATTCAGCCTCCTGGCTCCCAAGCTTTCATTACTTCTTCTTTCCATTTTTCATAGTAGTAACTATTCACTGCAGCACACACTTGTGGTTAAGTGGTTTTTATCCTAGCTTTTTGTTGTTGTTGTGGAGAAATCCAAGGCAACCAGGAGAGAGAGCCAGAAGAAAGAGGAAGCTGCTAATACTTGCAGATGTACACTCACCTGGGATTAAGGACTGCGTTGTAAATGAGAATTTACACAATTATGACCTGCTTTCATGTTAATGCTTCACAATTGTCTCTTACAAGTACAAAACACTTAGCATTCCTTGCTTCCTATGTTGCAAAAGGAGAATCAGAGAGGGAGAGGAGTAAAAGCTTGCATATCTCTACTGAGTTCCCCATTCAAACTTGGTTGAGTAGGGATGGTTGAGTAGGGATGGTTTTAGGGATGTTCTATAATGCTTTCGAAACCCTACTAGGTTGATTTGATTGAGGTCTACTAATAGAGTATTTTTACAATGGGGATGTGAACCTACCAGCTTTATGGAGAAGAAGAGAAGTTCTTGCTCCAAAGATTGTAAAATAATAACCCATCACAACTTATGAACGTAATGGGCAGGCTCCATTATTGTTGTAAGTTGAGGATACAGACATCCATTAAAAAAAAAGCAGATGAAACTAGAGAATGAAAACCACTTTAATCACACTCAAGCCCTAAAATAAAAATTAGAAATAGCTAAACTGTTCAAGGCAACAGTCTAATTTCTGCAAGAGGAAATAAATAATCAATTTTACCACATCTAACAGAGAGAGTTTGCTGGGCAGCCAAGTTGAGCAAGCAAACAGAGGTAGAAGCAAAACACTATATATGTATTTCAAGGTATTGTAAGTACAGTGCAACCCACACACTTCAATCAACCAGCGGTAGGATTTAATAAGCAATAATAAAATAGAAAAAGGGCGGGTTTTCTCATATGGATAGAAAGTTATATCCTTGTATAATTACACACCCAGAAAAATACAACAAATGAAAACAGACACACCATGTTGCCTTTTGTTATGCCACTCAAAGTCAACAGTGGCAACTGGGTGTAAATTAGAATGAGACAACTATGGACCCAGAGACTCTAAATGGGGAGAAAGTGGCAGATGGGTTATGTTATAAGGAATATCCTTCTGGGTTCAGTTCCAAGTGGGGAAAAAGACACTGGATTCCTGGAAGTTGCTTGGAAACAAGGTTTAATGGTGGACAGGAGCACATGGCATGGGCTCCTGAACAGAAAAGGCGGATAACATGCTTCCAGATGTTGGGTGAAGAGAAAAAAGGGCCTTGCTGAGAGTCCCTGAGTTTTTTATAACCTCTGTTGGGCCCTACCTCTTAGTTTCCTGTTCCTGTGTATGTAATGCACTCCAATTGGTGGTCAGAACCCCCCTAGGGGCGGGGGTCTTAACTAACCTTTTAGGCCAGTGATGGCGAACCTTTTTTGCCTCGGGTGCCGAAAGCGTGCGCATGCGCGCTATTGCGCACGCACGAGTGCCCACTCCCATAGTTCAATGCCCCCTGCTCATGCACGCACGACCCCCCCCTGCATTGCCCCGCCCCCGCGCATGTGTGCACGACCCCCCCATTTCTCGACTTCCGGTGGGCACGGTAGGCCTGTTTTTCACCCTCCCCAGGCTCCAGAGGCTTCCCTGAAGCCTGGGGAGGGCGAAAACAGCCTCCCCGCCCCCCCCTCAGAGGCCCTCCAGAGGCCGGAAACAGCCCATTTCCTGACTTCTGGTGGGCCCGGTGGGCCCGTTTTTCACCCTCCCCAGGCTCCAGAGGCTTTCTTGGACCCTGGGGAGGGTGAAAACGCCCTCCCCCCGCCCCCCGGAGGCCCTCCGGAGGCCAAAAACGCCCTCCCAGAGCCTCCGCGCAAGCCGAAAATCAGCTGGCTGGTGCGCACATGCGCGCTGGAGCTGAGCTAGGGCAACAGCTCGCGTGCCGGCAGATATGGCTCCGCGTGCCACCTGTGGCACGCGTGCCATAGGTTCGCCATCACTGTTTTAGGCTGTCTCCCAGGCTTGTTTGAGTGCTGGTAATTTTCCAGGTGCCATGTGGTAGAGGGTTAATCCTATCATGTCCTAAGGGTGAAGGTCTTAACCCCATCACCCTGGAGCTGAAGGAGGGGCAGGGAGCTGCAGGAAGCTGCTTTGTCATTAGAACATGTTTCTCCTTTCCTCATCCAGGGAAACATATTCTTCCTTTTCAATATTTCCTAGGATATTTCATTTTTCTAGGAAAGGGGTGGGTGCTAACTTCCTTCAGTTACGTGAGACTGATGCAAAGAGGGGATTAGTGAAAAATTAGTGAAAGAGGGGCAGCTTTTCTCAACCAACTGAAGTGACCTCAGATGCATGACTGCAGAGCTTTCCATGTGAACGGGGATCCTAGCTATTCAAGGTTTCTGTATAACTGAGGCTAGCTTTTGCACCAATGTCTGGGCATACAGGTCAACTCTGCTTGTTGAATTGTTAGAAGAATTGCTAACCAACACATCTGGAGTTGGTGAAAGCCAATAGGTTTTGTTCTACCTTTACAAGTTCTACCTTTACAAGTTCATCTCTGAGAGTGTATATAAGAGTGTTTGTTAAAAAAGTAAACTGCCCTGGAATCCATGTGAACAGAATAAGAGAACCGGTCCAGTTTGGTCCAATGGTTAAGACACCAAGTTAGAAACCAGGAGACACTGAGTTATAGTCCTGTCTTATCCATGAAAGCCAATAGGGTGACTTTGGGCCAATCACCAGGAGACTGTGAGTTCTAGTCCTGCCTTAGCCATGATAGCCAACTGCGTGACTTTGGGCCAATCACCAGTAGACTGTGAGTTCTAGTCTCCCCTTAGACATGAAAGCCAGCTAGTAACTTTGGGCCAATCACCAGACCAGTGAGTTGTAGTCTTGCTTTAAGCATGAATAGCGTTCTAGTCCCACCTTAATCGTGAAAGCCAATAGGGTGACTTTGGGCCAATCACCAGGAGACTGTGAGTTCTAGTCCTGCCTTAGCCATGAAAGCCATTTGCGTGACTTTGGGCTAATCACCAGTAGACTGTGAGTTCTAGTCCCACCTTAATCGTGCAAGCCAATAGGGTGACTTTGGGCCAATCACCAGGAGACTGTGAGTTCTAGTCCTGCCTTATCCATGAAAGCCACCTGGGTGACTTTAGACCAATTACCAGGAGTCAGTGAGTTCTAGTTCTGCCTTAGCTATGAAAGTCAGCTGGGTGACCTTGGACCAGTCATCCTCTCTCAGACCAACACACCTGTTAGGGTGGTTGTAGGGAAAATAGGAGAAAGAAGGTGTGTTGGATATATTCACCGCCTTGAATTATTTGTAAAAATAATAAAGGCAGGATACAAATAAACAAGACAGATGTTGCATTCCTTTTGATTGCAGATATTCTTGATGGTCCAACTTTTTGGATCCAAATATGTGGAAAGTCAAAGCTTGAACGTGTGGATGAACAAGAGATCCTTCCACACACACAGTTATGACACAGCAGACGGAACACCGGAATCTGTGGATAGCTCTTGAAGTCCATCTAATTATGTCTCCCAAGTCCTTCATGGGAAAATGTGGCTAGCGGCATCCTTTTGAAGCCAGGGTCAGGCCCTTTTAAAATATATTGAGGATTTCAATCAAGAGATGCTCTTGAGGGAGAAGTAACACTGTCACACTATCAGATACAAGGCTGTGGTGAGTCTTAATTTCCTGCAGCTGTCTCTAAAGGTGGAGAGGATTTGTGGTGGTTGTCATATCATGTGAATTAAATCTCCTTTTTCAAAGGATCGGGCTTCTCTTGTTGTCAGGCATGTCAACCGAAGCAATTTTCTTGCCAACCTCTTTGCAAGCCAAATAGATTTGTTTTTACCATCTTTGATTTCCTGGGATATTTTGCTGTTACTTTCCATTTCTGTTCCGATAACCAAGGGAAGGCCACTCCAGCCTTGGAAAGCAACAAATGTTAAAAGAGGCAAGGAAAGCAAATGTTGTCTCCCTTGCAGGCTGGTGCAACTGTCAAAGTTTGGGATCTGGCTACTGAAAAAAAAGCCTTCATTCCCAGGCCCTTGGAACCCATATCCTTGTTTTGGTTCTTCTTCTAGGAGGTGAGCTTTTAAGTGATGACGTTGGGGGATGGACTTCAGAGCAACCTTGGTTATTGAAGGACACCCAGATTCATTGTTGGTGGCAGAGGTAATTCTTTCCTGTTCAGTAAATGGGGCGCAAAAGTAAAGAACAAGTAGAAACTGCAACACCACCGACATTGACAAAACGACCACCAGTCAATTGCAAAAGGCAACTTTATTTGGAACAGCTGACATCCTGTGACGATACTTTTAAGACCATCAAACAACATTTGCTTATCTCAAGCCCTCGAGAAGGACTCAGTGGGTGGATAAAAATGCCAAATCCAATCTAAACAACTGGCTGACTGTGTGACCAACCCTAATAATTGGCATTGACAAAATCGCCATCAGTCAATTGCAAATGGCAGCTTTACTTAGAACAGCTGACATCCTGCAAGGAGACCTTTAACGCCATCAAATAACAACATCCGCCCATCTCAAGTCCTTGGATGGATAAAATTGCCAAATCCAATCTAAACATCCATTTGACTGTGCAACCCACCAACCATAATTTATTAAATGTATATGATGCCCAACTCCCAAACACCTATCAAATTATTATCAAACTGCTGGGAAGTGTTGTCTATTGTTATGTTTATTGGTCTGGATTTGGCTCCAGTGCTGGAATTTCTTTTTCTATCATGGCCACTTCACCCTGGGAGGTGTGATCTACTCACAATTCAATTTGCATCGTGGAGTTGATTTGTAAATCTAATCGGCTCAATTCAGATAATTGGAGCTGATTTGGATAGTCGGTATGGTTAAAAAGTACAGAAGGATCTTGACAGACTTGAACATTGGGCGCTATCTAACAAAATGAAATTCAATGGTGAAAAAAGTAAGGTTCTACATTTAGGCAAGAAAAACAAAATGCACAGGTACAGTATATGTGGTACCTTGCTCAACAGTAGTAACTATGAGAGGGATCTTGGAGTACTAGTGGACAACCATTTAAATATGAGCCAGCAGTGTGCAGCAGCTGCCAAAAAAGCCAACACAGTTCTAGGCTGCATTAACAGAGGGATAGAATCAAGATCACATGAAGTGCTAAGACCACACCTAAAATACTGCATCCAGTTTTGGTCACTACACTATAAAAAAGAAAAGATGTTGTGACTCTAGAAAAAGTGCAGAGAAGAGCAACCAGATGATTAGGGGATTGGAGACTAAATCATATGAAGAATGGTTACAGGAACTGGGCATCTAGTTTAATGAAAAGAAGGACTAGGGGGAGACATGATAGCAGTGTTCAACTATCTCAGGGGTTGCCACAAAGAAGAGGGAGTCAAGCTATTCTCAAAAGCACCTGAAGGCAGGACAAGAAGCAATGGGTGGAAACTAATCAAGGAGAGAAGCAACTTAGAACTGAGGAGAAATTTCCTGACAGTGAGAACAATCAATCAGTGGAACAACTTGCCTCCAGAAGGTGTGAATGCTCCAACACTGGAAGTTTTTAAGAAGATGTTGGATAACCATTTGTCTGAAGTGGTGTAGGGTTTCCTGCCTAAGGGGTTGGACTAGAAGACCTCCAAGGTCCCTTCCAACTCTGTTATTCTATTCTAGTATGTCTAAGCGCAGAAGACTGTTGAAGTCAAGAATCCATCCTGCTTTGATGCACTGTATGGTTTCAGAGTGACTCAGTTGGGAGACCTGATTAAAAGGAGAGATCTGATCATATTGCCTCTGAAAAGTATCTTTAGATAAAGCTGATTATGCTGATCAGATCCAGTCTCTCTTTCAAGAGTTCTTGGGGTACTTTAAAGGCTAACAACATTTACAGATCAAAACGCCCATCCTTCTGGGGAAAAAAAAAAGGAACCAGGTGTCTCTATTAATATGCATCTTAAGAAAATGAACAGAAGCCACATTAATTTATATTCTATTTTTTTTTCATCATGCAGACTTCAAATTTTATTTTATTCTAAACGTGTATCTGAGAATAGTGTTCCAATATTTGAGGGGCTGCCACAGAGAGGAGGGGGTCAACCTATCTTCAAAAGCACCTGAAGGCCAGACAAGGAATAATGGATGGAAACTGAACAAGGAGAGATTCGACCTAGAAATAAGGAGAAATTTTCTGACAGTGAGAGCAATCAACCCATGGAACAGAAATTGCCTTCAGAAGTTGTGGGAGCTTCATCATTGGAGGCTTTCAAGAAGAGACTGGACTGCAATCTGTCAGAAATGGTGTAGGGTCTTTTGCTAGGGGGGGGAGGGGTTTGGACTAGATGACCTATAAGGTCCCTTCCAACTCTGTTAATCTGTATATCTGTAACTGCACTGCAAAATTTGGGAAATAACTCATTTATCCAAGAGATGGAGATTCAGGTCACATCACATCAGAATTGCCAAGAAAAAAAAACTTTTGCAAGAAAATTCCTTTTTTAATATCAGTCGCTGACGAAGGGGGAAACCAAGGAAGGTAGTGGAAAATAAATAAATATGAACCTGTCTCCAAGCAATCTTTGTTTGCAGCAGAGATTTATTCCCATGTTAAGACTGCAAAACTTAATTCAAATGTTATTCCATGGAATTTAAGAGTCTAGGGACGTCTAAGTTTGTAAGAAGAGTTTAGGGTTCTCAGAGGAAATCGAGCTTCAAGTTCAAGAAGTTTTTGGAGAAAGTTTTAAGTAGGAAAAAAAAATCATCTCCTGTCTTTGATATAGAGATGGACATGCAGGACACAGGAGAAAAGAACAATTGAACTGCTGAGGGGTAATGGGAATTGTAGTCTTGCCTGTCCAAAGGGCACCCCAAGAAACTTGTGTTCCGGTGCCTTCTAGACTACAGAAAAGGTTAATTCATGCCATGATCCTCTTTCACCTGGGATTTTCAATAGGAACCCAGGAGAACTCTGTGTTGTGGCCCGCCAGCTGCCAGCGGAGCTGGCGGCAGACTCGGACGATGAGGAGGTTGGGGAGGAACTTGGGCCAGTCCTGGATTCTGGGGAAGGCTCTGATGGGTGCTCTGCGTCGGAAGCAGAGATAGAGCCAGGGCCATCCGACATTTCCCAGCTGCCTTTGGAGTCGGAGATAAGTGGGGAGGACAAACAGCTGGGACCTGTTCCAGATGCGCGTATGCGCAGAGCTGTCAGGAGAGGAGAACAACTGAGGACAAGGAGCCAACTCGGGAAGAAAGGCACACGTGGACGCTGAATGGCTCTTCCCTGGCTGGGGAATAAATAGAAGCAAAAGGGGAGGGGTGGTTGCAGGAGACAACAGTTCGTATTTCTTTTGGAAGATTTGCTTATCGTGGTTCGGAGACTGCTTGCCAGGAATTAATTAACAGCTTTATGTCCTGTGCACCTGGCACCTGGGTCAGATACCGAGGGGGACTCAGTGCCAGAGGATGACAGCCAACCAGGGACTTCTGCACCTCCTCAGTTGGAGCTGAGTGACTCAGGAGAAGAGGAGGAACCTCTGTTTGATGCTAGGGCATGCAGGGCAGCTAGCAGGCAGGAGTGGCTCTGCAGGAGGAGGTCTCCTCCCATGTAAATCTGCAGGCTGATTGGCCACGCCCTAAGGCTATTTAAGGCTCCAGCAACGCTGGAAACAACATGTTGCATTTTCTCTGACCACGTCTTGCTGCTCTTGGGATTTCTACGGCTTTGATTTCTGGACTTTCAGTTGCTGAGCTAATTCATTCCGGGCTTTTTGCCAACTTCTGTGAGTTACTGATAACAGAGGAACTAATTGCCTGTTTACTTTGGGGATTTGAATTCTGGCCAACTTTATACCGGACTTTTGGCACGATGGACTTTCTTGTTATTTAAGGACTTTAAAATCTAGCTACTAAGAATCCTTTATTAGTAATAAAAGGGTATTATTTTGCAAACAATGTATGTGCGTCATTTCGTAGGGCTTGCCGTGCTAGGACACAACACAACTGTTCGGATTTTGTTCGGAAGATTTGCTCATCGTGGTTCATGTCTCAGAGACTGCTTGAGAGAGTTTAATTTACAGCTTTGTGACTGGAAGCTCTGGGATAACAGATAAGGTCTGTTATTGCAATTAATCCTTGGAAGGATTATTGCAGGGGTGAAATGCTCCCGGTTCGGGCGTGCCTGCCGGTGGTCGGAGAGCCGGTAGCGACGGCAGCGCGAGGCTTCACCCACCCGCCCGGATGCCGCCATTTGGGTTCTTTTACCCTCTGCACATGCGCAAAGCACGCCCGAACCGGGAGCATTTCACCCCTGGATTATTGCCTGGACTTTTCTGTGTGTGAATGCCATGAATTCACAGTAGTTAAATAAAGAGGGTTTTTTCGGGACAAGGAGTCTGTTTCTGGGTTCTGCTAAGGCTGGGTCAGAACACTATGTACCTACAGTGTTATGGTCCTCCAGATGTTGACAGACTTCCAAAAGCCCTAAGCAGCAAGGCATAATGGCCACTGGAGACTCGAGTGTTCCCCTTCTCTGCCGTAAAGGGAGAAGCAATGTGATTTGGTCATGCATTCAATAGCTGAATTGACTCAACATATTAAGCCATGGTTTGCTGGAGAAACTCTGCACAATACACTAAGCCCAAACTAAACCATGTTAGAGGATATCATGATGTGGGAAGCAAGTCATTGACCAGAACTGATGGCAGTAGCACTAAGGTGGTGTCCATCATTGTGGAGAGTCACACACAGGTAATCCTCACTTTACAGTCATTTGTTTAGTGACCGCTTGAAGTTAAAATGGCACTGAAAAAAGTGACTTATGGCCGTTTTTCACAGGACCATTGCAGCATCCCCATGGTCATGTGATCAAAATTCAGATGCTTGGCAACTGGCATGTATTTATAATGGTAGTAGTGTCCGGGGGTCATGTGATCACCTTTTGCGACCTTCTGACAAGCAACGTTAATGTGGAAGCCAGATTCACTTAACAACCCTGTTACTAACTTAACAACTACAATGACTCAATCAATCAATCAGCTGGCAGGGACCTTGGAGGACTTCTAGACCAACTCCCTGCTCAAGCAGGAGACCTAATACTATTTGGGACAAATGGCTATCCAGTTTCTTCTTAAAAGCTTCCAGTGAGGAAGTATCCACAATTTCTGAAGGCAAGCCATTCCACTGATTAATTGTCCTCACTATTAGGAAGTTTCTCCTTAGTTCTATGTAGGGACAACTTGCCACAGCCAACTCACCGTGGCCAACTCGCCATGGGACAAGAGTTATACTAATATCAAAGAAATAGTGGAATAGAATCATTAAAGGATGCCAAAGAAGGGACAAAATGAAATGTGAATGACAAAAATTAAAATATTTTTAAACTATTTTAAATAATTAAATTGAATTATTGAATTGTCCTGCAGTGAGTTGCCCTGTGTCGAGTTGACCATAGTGAGTTGGCCATGGCAAGTTGACCGTGGCGATTTGTCATAGACCTGTCTAAAGTTGTGGTTCATCTGGGTGCTTAACTGTGGTGATTCTTGCTCACGACTATACATAAGAATCTAGTCAACTAAGGGTCATCACTAAATTGGCGCTAGTTAAGAGTCAATCAAATTCAAGAGGGATTGGACTTGGTCCACTTGTGGGAACATAATGATGCCAGGCTGATTCTTCTCTTGACTCCACCCCCAGACTCTGCTGTACTTCTCCTACAAGGACTTTGATTTTGTAATACCCATTTGCTGCAAAACTGTAGTGGTGCGATGGCCTAGAGGTGGAGCTCTCGCCTCACAATCAGGAGGCTATGAGTTCAACCCTATGGTAGAGGCAGATATTTCTCTGTCTCGGCACAATGAGAATATATCTGCTGAACAAAGCTCCGCATTGGCGACAGGAAGGGCATCTGGCCAGTAAACACTCTGCTAGCTCCATTCAGTTGCCCAGACTCCACCCCGCAAGGGATTATGGGGTTGTTAAAAGAAGATGATTTGCTGCAAAACTGTCTTCCTTAATTAAAGTGCATAATTCAGATGAATTCATTGTAGCTGGGCAAACCCAAAAAAATCTTGGTTGGAAGATCAATGGATTTATTTCCGTTGCATCCACCAGCAATACTATTCCATATAAAGTTATCACCAGCCTTGGAAAGCACTTTTAAATGTCTGCAGGAATTTTATCTTCAATGTCCTCAGTATTATCCTCAGTAATGTTATTATGTGACAAATGTACACATTTACAACGGCTACAGTCATTCCAGCCTAGTCATTAAGCTTTTTTGACATGTACCAAAATGATCTCTCAGCGCTCTAAACACCGATGATTAAGAATTGTGTAGTGTGTTATAATGAATTCACAATATTTATGGAAATATGCTTTCTCCCCACATTTTAGTATTTCTGACCTTGTCATATGCTTCTGATTAAGTACAGACATCTATGTGAAAAAAACAACAACACCCACAACTGAGTTTGGGGAACAAATTGTCTAAACATACGTTACATAAAATGAAAGTATTATAGTCAGACCCTAGATAAATACTAAATAATACTAAAATGGAATGAAAGAAAACATATAAAAATGGAAGAAAACATATATTTAAAAAAAAAAAGGGGGGGGTTTGCAGTTAAATAAAGAAGGACGAATGTATTTGGATGATTAAAAATAAGAAACGAGGTAATTTTATTAGCATTATAAACAGGAGGCAGAATTTTCCTTTCAGAGCAGAGTTTCTCTGTGGTTTTTGAACTTGTCCAAAAATTGGGGTTATTAATTAGCTTTGGGGTGTATATCAGTGGTGGGTTGCTGCCGGTTCGGACCGGTTCGCCTGTACCGGTGGCAGAAATTTTCACCTGCTCGCCGAACCGGCAGTGATGGCTGGCTGTCCACACCCCCGAACCGGTTCTCCGGTTGCCGCGGCTGGCAAAGAACCCTCTGCGCATGCGCAGAGGCTTCTGCGCATGCACAGAGAATCATTTCCCCGACATGACGTAGGTGCGCTCACAAGCGAAGTAATCGCGCGTGTACAAAACGCACCCTTCCATTGTGATGCGAACCGGTAGGGAAGGTAAGTGGCACCCACCCCTGGTGTATATGCCATGTTAAATATTGAAAGCTGGTAGCTCAGCTATTGATAGATATCGATATTACGTTTTTCTCAGGTTTGGCAGAGTTCTGTAAGGGAATAAATCCTCTTGGGTAATTTTATTGTTTTATTTATGAATATGCACGTATATATGTATAATGGTGGTCCTGGACTTACAGCCATTCATTTAGTGACCACTTGAAGTTACAACAGCATTGGAAAAAAAGGGACTTCTGACTGGTCCTTGCACTTTATGGCCATTGCAGCAACCTCCATGGTCACATGATCAAAATTTGGACACTCGGCAACTGGCATGTACTTACAGTGGTGTCCCGGGATCACATGATCGCCATTTGGGACCTTGCCAGCTGGCTTCTGACAAGCAGTCAATGGGGGAAGCTAGGTGTTCTGACCCAGCTCCCCAAACACGACAAACCCTCTGTATTTAAATCAATGATTCTTTTATTAGGAGCGCTAGCAGCCCCGGCAAAAAGTTTCTTTCTCAGGCTGACAAGTCTGTCCGGCAGGGAGATGAATAGTTGTCTGCCACATCTATTCATCTCCGCCCCCTGCCTTTTATCCCCAGAGCTAGGGTGGGGCTTCGCTAGCAGCGGTGGATCTTCCATCCCAAGGATCGGCCCATAGATTTCCACTGCTCTCCTCTCCTCTGCCTTCTGCACATCCGCGCGTCAGGCACTGGACCCAGCTGTTCCCCCTCTTCCTCATCAGCCACCTCCAGACCTGGGGGCTGGACTCTCCACAGCCGGCCCAGGCTCTGCCTCTGCCTCTGTCTCTCTCTCTCTCTGCCAGCTCCATTCCCTCTTCCCTCTCGGAGCTCTCAGGTTGCCCTGATGCTGACCCTGACTCCCATGCCTCCTCCTCATCTGATTCGGCTGCTGGAGGGGCCGGTGGCTGACAGGCCACAACACTAGGTTCACTTAACAACTGCATGACTTACTTAACAACTGCATGATTCACTTAACAGCTGCATGATTCACTTAACAGCTGCAGCAAAAAGGGTTGTAAAATCGGGCATGACTCACTCAACAACCACTTGCTTAACAACAGTAATGTTGGTCTCAACTGTGGTTATAACATCCGCCTGTGTCTCTGTCTTTGTATATATCTGCATGTCTTTATATAATATTTGGTTTTTTTAATCTGGCTATTCCAAGTTTATATTATCCAGATGGCACATTTTAATTTTTTTCTTAGATGTGTGTAGCCTGGGCAAGCCTTTTAGCATATTTGATTTAATATTGTCTTTTAGCCATTTTTTTTTCTTTTTTGTCTGTACGTGCTTATCCTGGCAATATCAATGTAGTTTTGGATATTTTTGAATGTTTGAATAGCAATTATCTCGTGTGGGTTAATGACCCCAATGAAGTGAAGTAAGTAAGTAAGGTTAATTTTGGAATGAAATTCTAATTCAACAAATGGCAAGACAACAGCTGTTCACTAACTCTAAAGCTATTTTACAGCACTGGAAAGGAAAAAAACCAAAAAACCCCAGCAAATAAATGTAAAACTGACGGAAATGCACAGGTAGTCCTTGACTTATGACTGGGACCAGAATTTCTGCTGCTAAGCAAGGTGGTCTTTAAGTGTGTCTTGCCTAATTTTATCTTTTTTGCAACAGTTGTTAAGTGAAACAGCTGGTAGTTAAGCAAATCCAGCTTTCCCCGTTGACGTTGCTTGTTAGAAATTGCCTGGGAAGGTCACAAGTGGAGATCACATGACCTCAGGATGCTGCAACCTGTCAGTGTATGAGAGTTCATGAATTGGAATAGACATGGTCACAGGTCAGCCAATGGGGACTGTTTGGTGACCCAGACGGCTCGGAGCCTGGGCGTGGCTTAGCTTGACTGATTTGTATATAAGAGTTGCTTTGTTCTTGCAATATAGCCTCTGTATTATATAGCTTCTGATTGATTCTATGCTTCTGGATTCTGAGTTCTGCTGCATGCGTATTGTATACATGCATCATGCTTTATATTGTTGTATAGAAAGAAGTTTCTTTTATAAATTAATCCTGCTGAATTCTTTACTTGTGTGCTGGTTGGATTGCTGCAAACTCTAACACAGTGGTTCCCAAACTTTTTCAGTCCACCGCCCCCTTGGTGCTACAAACTCATCCTCAGTGCCCCCCACCCCCTTCAGGTGGGCATGGCTTGGTGGTCAGGTGACCGGGTGGGTGTGGCCAACTTGTAAAATGTGGTGAAACTCACTTAACAACGCTCTTGCTTAGCAACCATTTATATTTATATTTATATGCCACCCAACCTGGGAGTTGGGCGGCATATAAATATAAATACATAAATAAATAAATAAAACCAAAATTTTGGGCTCAATTGTGGTCATAAGTCTTTCTTTCCTTCCTTCCTTCCTTCCTTCCTTCCTTCCT
>QLTV01012196.1:539739-554062 GCA_003457575.1 Thermophis baileyi
GCGACCCCTGTGATAAGGTCGTTCGACCCCCAAAGGGGTCGCGACCCACAGGTTGAGAACCGCTGACTTATGGCCATTTTTTCACATTTATAACCGTGGCAGCATCTGCCTATTCCAGGCCCTTGGGAAGGACTCGATAGGTGGACAAAAATGCCAGATGCAGTTTGAGCATCTGGCTCCCTGTGCAATGATTCCCTAACCCTTTGAAGATGTTCTACCATTTCTCTCAAAGGATTTCTTTCCTGTGAAAGCTAAAGTTTTTATTATGAGAACATTCTCCAGGCTACGTTTACCCAGAAATGTTTTGTCTTCCTCCCCTGCCTTCCTCCCCAAAGGGCAGTTTGATATAAGTGGAGACTGCCGGTTTCCACTGATGCGCCTAGCTAAATAAACAGCTTTCCAGCATCTTCCTGCTGGCATGCCATAGGACAATAAAGGTCTATTGTCCTTGATCCCATCTCATCGTGTTTGTTTGTTTGGAAAGAAGAGATTCCCTCCTGCCATTTATTTTGAAATGAAACAATGCAATTATTTGAGCATTAAATGAGTGGATCACATCCAGAAAAAAAGTGGCTATTTCGGGTGTTTTTTTTCTTTGCTGGGGGAAAAAAAAAAAAAAGAAGAGAATTACCAATGAACAAAACTGAAGTGATCGAATCCAATATGTCTGTTCAATTACAGTTGGCACCCAATAGAATTCGCTTTCGATAGCAACGAGACATCTACTTGTTCATCTAAGTTTTAGACCCAGCCGATGCTGCCGGCTGTCATTTCATATGCTTCTCCTGCTCTTATTCCGTTTTATGGATCTGACTTTTGCAATTTGGGAGAGGCAGGCAAGCTTGATTGATTGGCTTTATTGTGCCCGCTTTGAGACTCCTTTTAATATGAAGCAGATTACAAAATTCTACATGAATGCAGGGAAGGGAGATTGCAAATAAGCAGAAGAAAACTTTGGCTTTGCTTTATTTTGCTGTTTATATCTGTGTATACCCTCGAAAGGGGTCTATGACAGCTCGTCATGGCCAACTCACCATGGGCAACTCACCATGGCCAACTTGTTGTGGCCAACTCACCATGGCCAACTCACCATGGCCAACTTGCCATGGTCAACTCATCATGGCCAACTCACCATGTCCAACTCACCATGGCCAACTTGTTGTGGCCAACTCACCATGGCCAAGTTGCCATGGTCAACTCACCATGGCCAACTCACCATGGCCAACTTGCTGTGGCCAACTCACCATGGCCAACTTGCCATGGTCAACTCACCATGGCCAACTCACCATGGCCAACTCATCATGGCCAACTCACCATGGCCAACTCACCATGGTCAACTCATTGCCAGACAATACAAGAATTACACTAATATCAAAGAAATGGTGGAATAGAATCATTATAAAAAGGATGCAAATGGAGGGACAGAATGAAATGTGAATGACAAAAATTAAAATATTTTTAAAATTTATTTTAAATAATTAAATTGAATTGTTACATTGTCCCACAGCAAGTTGTCCTGCAGCGAGTTGGCCGTAGCGAGTTGTCGTGTAGTAAGTTGGCCATGGTGAGTTGGCCATGTAGCGTTGGCTGTGCTGAGTTGGCTGCAGTGAGTTGGCTGTGTCAAGTTGTCCCATGGCCATGGTGAGTTGGCCATGGCAAGTTGACCATGGTGAGTTGGCCATGGTGAGTTTGCCACAGCAAGTTGGCCATGGTGAGTTGGCCATGGTGAGTTGGCCATGGTGAGTTTGCCACAGCAAGTTGGCCATGGTGAGTTGGCCATGGTGAGTTGGCCATGGTGAGTTGGCCACAGCAAGTTGGCCATGGTGAGTTGGCCTACCAGAGTTGTCTAGCCTACCAGAGAGAAGGATGAGAGAGGGACTGTATTCCAGTATTTGAGGGCCTGTGACAGAGAAGAAGGGATTGGTTTATTATCTAAAGCACCAATGGGTGAAAGCTTGTTAAAGAGAGATCCAACCTAGAAGTAAGGAGAAATTTCCGGACAGTGAGAATAATTAATCAATGGAATAGCTTGCCACCTGGGGTTGTGGGTGCTCCATCATTGGAGGCTCTCAAAAGCAGACTGGACAATCATTTGATCAGGATGGCATAAGATATCCTGCCTTGAGCAGGGGGTTGGACTAGAAGACCTCTAAGGTCCCTGCCAGCCCTATGATTTATGTTCTAGCACAGGAGTGTCAAACTCGATTTCATTGAGGGGCCACATCAGGGTTGTGTTTGACCTCGGGGGGGGCGGGGCATGGGGGCGTGGCCATGGCCAGGGTGGACTTGGCAAGCTTGACGTCACTCATGTCAGGGGTGCCTGTGGTGGCCCGTGCTCTGCCAGCCACAACGGGCTCCCAATCTCCATTTTCAGCTGGGACGGCCTCCTGCAACCCTCTGACAGCAATAGCAATAGCAATAGCACTTAGACTTATATACCGCTTCATAGTGCTTTACAGCCCTCTCTAAGCAGTTTACAGAGTCAGTATATTGCCCCCAACAATCTGGGTCCTCATTTTACCCACCTCAGAAGGACGGAAGGCTGAGTCAACCTTGAGCCAGTGAGATTTGAACCACCGAACTGCAGCTAGCAGTCAGCTGAAGTAGCCTGCAGTGCTGCACTCTAACCACTGCACCACCTCGGCAAAAATGGAGTGTGGCTCACCCGAGCTCCATTTTCGCTGGCAGAGGGTTGCAGGAGATTTGCAGCCGAAAACAGAGATTGGGAGCCCGATTTTGCTGGCAGAGGCACCGCAGGCCGGTCCTTCACTGTTTCCAAGACGGCCCCGCAGGCCAGATCTAAGCACCCCGCGGGCCGGATCCGGCCCCCGGGCCTTGAGTTTGATACCCCTGTTCTAGCAGTAGCAGTAGCAATAGAACTTAGACTTATATATCATTTCATTGTGCTTTACAGCAGTATCTGAACAGTTTACAATATCAGCATATTGCCCCCAACAATCTGGGTCCTCATTTTATCAACTTTGGAAGGCTGAATCAATGTTGAGCCTTGTCAGGATCAGACTCCAGACTGTGGGCAGAGTCAGGCTGCAATACTGCATTCTAACCACTGCATTCTAACCAGAGGTGGGTTCCTCCTGTTTGCACCGGTTCTATAGAACCGGTAGTAAACCAGTGGTGACGTCACGGAGTCGGTTCTGTCGGTGCCAGTCTGTGGACGCCGCCAACTTTTTTTTGGAATTTTTTTTTGGGGGAAGTTTTTTTTGGGGGGGGAATTTTTTGCTGGTTTTTGCTTCTGCGCATGCGCAGAAGCCGAGCATGTGCCGCCATCTTGTTTTCAGCTTTTTTTGGGGGGGATTTTTTGCTTGTTTTGCTTCTGCACATACGCAGAAGCTGTTTTCGGCGCACGCGGTGTGGCCACGTGGCACGCAATGCACGCGCAGCCACGTGGCGCGGGAGGAAGCGAACTGGCGGCGAGGTAAGTTAAAACCTACCCCTGATTCTAACGTATGCTTCCATGTTCTACATCCGTATCTGTTTGCGTGCACACACACACAACTTTATTAGCTGAGCATGCTCCTAGGAAGTGGAACAGTTCAATTAGGTTTATGATAGCAATCCACAGTGAGTCAAAGTTGGCATCACACATCTTTTGCATCTCATAGCTTCATCCTACGTGTACATTTCCATCAGCACCCCCGTTAGAGTGCCCTGGAACCTAAAAACGTGAAACTTCTAATGTGTATAAACAATAGGCACCCAGCTAAAAGCGAGTGTGTCATCGTGAATTTTGCTGAGCGTAATTTGTAATGGAAAGTTAAGTATTGAGCTAACGCCCCTGCAGCTAATGTTTACAGAATCTTTCAAAGAATGAGCAACACTTTTTAAACGATACTGAAAGAACACATTTTTGCTGATTTCAAATCTGCTTCTTTTGCTCTGCCAACTTGACTGTCTCAAAAGTCGTGGTGGATTAAACCTGACTAAGGAGAGAGGGAGAGGGAGAGGGAGAGGGAGAGGGAGAGGGAGAGAGAGAGAGAGGGAGAGAGAGAGAGAGAGAATATCATTGCATTATAGACAAATGCTGTTGACATGGCAGGCCGGAAGACACAGAAGGAAAGCAGGGCATTATGTAATCGTCTTAGGATGCTTAATGCAGGTACATAAGATGTGCCCTTAACATGATGACATGATGCTCACATTTTTCTTGGCTCCCCTTGTGATCTCTTCCTAAAAGAAGATCACCCTGGGATCTGAATCAAGGACTGTCCTATTTCCTCCTGGGCTCTAATCGATGTGTATATACATTGTGAAAAGAACTGCTAAGTTTATACTTAAGGCACTTGAGCTAAGAACCCATTATATTGAACAGATTGGGGTATGCTAGAAAGGTGATGTCCTTATCTAATGGCTGATTCTCTGTATTGATCACATGTGTATATTAGGACTGCTATTTTTAAAAAAATCTATTTTACGTACTAGAAGACCTCTGAGAATTAGATCTTGCATTTGTTTTTGTTTTGTTGTTTTATTTTATTGATATGGTCGCTAGACTAATTTCATAAACTATCTGCTATCTACCTGCTACTCTTATAGGTCTCTGGATAGATAGTGAGATAGGCAGCATATAAATTCAGTAAGAACCAATTTGCTGTAGTAGTTAAGGTGCTGGCCTAGAAACAAGAAGACTGTGAGTTCTAGTCCCACCTTAGGCATGAAAACTGCTGGGTGACTTTGGGCCAATCACCAGGTGATGGTGAGTTCTAATCTTGCCTTAGCCATGAAATCCAGCTGGGTGACTTTGGGCCAATCTCTCTCTCTCTCTCAGCCCAATTCACTCATAGGTTTGTTGTGTGGGGGGGAGAGGAAAATATAATCCCATGTAAGTCTTTAGTCCCAATTAGACAAAGACTGACTCATCTACCCAAAAAGCTGGCCCAGAACCAGTCAATTCTTTTCTAAAGGCAGCAGTTTCTGATGCGTAGTTGCAATCATGTCAAGCCAGGGGTGAAATTCAATTTTTTTCCCTACCGGTTATGTGGGTGTGGCTTGGTGGGCGTGGTGTGGCTTGGTGGGCGGGGCTTGGTGGGCGTGGCAGGGGAAGGATACTGTAAAATCTCCATCCCCTCCCCACTCCAGGGGGAGGGTACTGGAAAATTTCCATTTCCACCCCACTCTGGGGCCAGCCAAAGGGGGTATTTGCCGGTTCTCCGCACCACTCAAAGTTTCCGCTACCGGTTCTCCGAACTACTCAAAATTTCCGCTACCGGTTCTCCGAACTACTCAAAATTTCCGCTACCGGTTCTCCGAACTACTCAAAACCCCACTCTGGGGCCAGTCAGAGGTGGTATTTGCCGGTTCTCCGAACGACTCAAAATGTCCGCTACCGGTTCTCCGGAACCTGTCAGAACCTGCTGGATTTCACCCCTGTGTCAAGCTAATGAGTTTATACTGTATATTTTCCTGGAGCTTCTATCTCTCCGGGGTGGGGAGAAGTTCCTAGGTTTTAACAAATGCACGAGGTAATTTATATTATGTACAAACAAGCCCAGGTTGTATTGGAATAGGACCTTGAAATCTTTCTGGAGCATTCTACCACAACAGGGTGACATTTCCCTCCTCTCTGTAGCAAACATTACGTTAGTCTTTGATTATTGGAAGCAAACTCCCAGGGTTTTCCAGGGCCTGAGATGAAGCCGAGCAAATTGCCAAGAAAAACAACATCCTTCGGCTGCCAAAAGCCGTTGCACTCAAAACCGCTTGCAGAGAACTTGAATAGGAAAGGCAACTCCTGCTGACAGATCTCAGCCTCTATGCAAAAATAAGTAGGATGCCTGACTTGTCCATCAAGACGCTAATAACCAGGACATTGGGGTGGGTTCCACCCACTTTGTAACATGATGTGTTTGTGTCAGGAGCATCCACAGGATATGATAAGAAGTAGTCAATAGTGGCAGCCACATTGAAGGTTAGCACATAAAATCCAGGCAGATCCCAACCACACCCGGTGGACATCCCTGGTTTGTGTGCTTCCCAAATGCCCTTGGTTGCCTATTGTAGTGTAGGACAGGGGTCCCCAACCTGTGGGCCACGGCCCACTACCAGGCCATGGCCTGTTGGCACCAGGCCGTGTGAATGGCTGGCCAGTGCATGTGCGCTTGTGCACACCCCTCACTTGTGCTAGAGTCACCACGCAGGCTCTAGCATTGCTGTGAGCCAGGGGTGGGTTCTGACTTACCTCGCTGCCAGTTCGCTTCTGCCCGCGCTGCATGGGCGCACAACGCGCACGCATGCGCAGTGCTGAAAATCCAGCTTCTGCGCACGCGCAGAAGCAGAAACAGCTGTGCATGCGCAGAAGCGAAAAACAAGATGGCGCCGCCTATGGCGCCGCTGAGAGAGCTGGTTTGGGGGTGTGTCCAGCCGGCCATCACTGCCGGTTTGGTGAGCGGGGGGGAATTCCCGCTACCGGTTTTAAAGAACCGGTCCGAACCGGCAGGAACCCACCTCTGCTGTGAGCACTGCGTCACCGTAAGCGCCACACAGGTGCTACCACCACCACAACCGCCACATGGGCACTACCATTGTCATGAATGTCACATGTGTGCTCACGGTCCCGTTTATATGGGTGCTACCATCACCGTGAACTTCATGTGTGTGCTCATGGCCCTGTTCACATGCACACATGCATGGGTGAAGGCACCTGCCCCCCCTCCGGGCCGCCAACCCAGAAAGTTGGGGAACTCTGGTGTAGGAGATAACCAGGCTGAGCCTGAGGGCGGGGTCAAATGCATCATCAGTTTGGAGTCTCTACACACTATAAGAAACCTAAGTCCAGCCCTCCCCTTGAAGTACGTTGACTCCTATCTGGCGTCAATTCTCATTGACCGTTAGTAGATCAGATTCTTGTGTAGAGGTAACATGAAATAAGCTTGCAGTGCATTTGAACTTTATTCTGGCTCCTGATTTTTTTGTGTTGGACGAGATGGGTCTTAGGGATCTTGTTACATTCTTAAAAATGAAACCTAGATCTGCATGGATCTTTCCCCTCAAAACTAAGTTCAAGTGGTCCTTGACTTACAGCCACTGGCTTAGCAAACGTTTGAAGTGACAACGACATTGAAAAAGAAAAGATTTGTGACCTGTTCTCACACTTCTGACCGTCATAGCATCCCCACAGTCATGTGATCAAAATTTGGGTGTTTGGCAACCAGCCTGTATTCATGATGTGTTGCAGCATCCCAAGGTCATGTGATCTCCATTTGCATCCTTCCCAGCCAGTTTCCGACAAGCAACATCAACGTGGGAAGCTGGATTTGCTTAACAAATCCAGTGATTTGCTTAACAGCTGCAGACAGTGATTCGCTTAGCCACTGTATTTTAGGAAATATTAAAAAGGCAGAATATTATATTTCCCTAAAGGAAAAGGAATGGAGAAACATGCTCTTGGAGACAGAAACCACCTTTCTTAATAGCCCTCACCAGATGTCAGCACAAGAGATAAAGAGCTTATTAAAAGGAGCCAAGTATCTAGGTAGCTCTATTCATAAGCAAATATCCCTCACTCAAGGTCCAAACCAGGACAAAGCCATTAAGCCATAATAGGAATTGCCCAACACCCTTTCAGAACACAAGCTCCTTCATTGCATCATCTCAGAGCAGACCAAACTTCAATAGAGCCAGCTATGACCCCTACAACACCCAATAGAATATGTGTTCTTGCACAGGAACAGGAAGCTCAAGTGCAAAGCCCAAGAGAAGGTATAAAAGCCACCCACCCTCAACTCCATGTGGTCAGCTGCCCAGAACCATGTGCTTGGTGGTTCTGTTCATCATTAAACCATCTTTCCAATCAGCCCCCAGCCTCCATTTTGTCTCCAGTGCCTTTCTCCCGGCTTAGAACTGAACGAGATGGATATTTCTTCCAACACCACCATCGCAGAAAAGGTTATAAAAGTGGGCACAATTCACTGAATAGTGAAGTTGCTTAGCACGGAAATTCTGGTCCCAATTGTCGTAAGTTGAGGACTAGCTAGAGTGCAAAGACAAGGATGCTGACATACAAGGCACATTACTACAACTTCAGCCTCTTACTCAGCTGTGTTCATCAGCTGGCCCTTGAAGATATCGAGTGTAGGAGCTGAGAGATTTTGCTAAATTGTTTGGGTTCTTTGCAACTGAATGGTGCCATCAGCCCTTTCTGATTAATGCACAAGGGATTCTAACACGAATGTCATGAAGTGGACAGGAAAGAACTAGGAGGAGCTGTTCTGCTAGATGGACTCAAAGTGAGATAATTTTATGGCACGTGGGCGTGGTACTCCTGATGATTCGTTAAATGTAGCTCTTTTTAGGTGGGGTGCGCTGATTGTGGTAAGCAGGGGTGCTATTAAAATCAGCACAGGGAAGGAATGGGAGGAACTGAGAGGTGGGAAGGAGGGCTGATGGGTGGGGCCAATTTGCTTCCTGCAGTGTGTGTGTGTGTAGGGAAGGATTTTGTAAGCTTGAAGAGATGGACCAACAGCTTTCCTTCAAAGGTAACAGTAACAGAGTTGGAAGGGACCTTGGAAGTCATCTAGTCCAACCCCCTGCTCACGCAGGAGACCTATACTAGGGATTCAAACCGCCGAACTGCCGACCTTTCTGATCGACAAGCTCAGTGTCTTAGCCACTGAGCCACCTAGTCAGAGGAACAGAGTTTTGATAGGAGGCTCCATGTCCATGTCCATGTCCATGTCCATGTCCATGTCCATGTCCATGTCCATGTCCATGTCCATGTCCATCTCCCTCTCCAGCTCCATCTCCTTCTCCATCTCCATCTTTCCATCTCCATCTCCATCTCCTTCTCCAACTCCATGCCCATCTTTCCATTTCCTTCTCCATCTCCATCTCCATCTCCATCCTCCCTCCTCCCTCCTCCCTCCTCCCTCCTCTCCATTAGCCTGAGCCCCTTGGGGAAGACAAAGATAGAGATTGCAGAAGACACACAACATATCTTTGGAACTTCAGACTTCTGCCTTTATATGAGATGACATGTTGCTGACAGATGATAAGTAGCAGCCACTGGCCCTCAAAAGCCTTTGAAGATCTGTTTGGCATTAAAAATACCTCTGGCAATCCGTGGGGGGGAAAAAATCAGAGAAGAGGCATTCCCACTCCACCCTACATCCATTGGACGGTGCTTTTTTAAGGGTGGGTTTTATGTGTTTCCCTTTTTTCATTTATTTGTTTCCATCCTAAATTTTGCAAACCATTTTGTCTATTATTTAAATGTTGCATCTCTCTCTCTCTCTCTCTCTCTCTCTCTCTCTCTCTCTCTCTCTCTCTCTCTCTCTCTCTTTCTCTCCCCCCTCCTCCCCCCTCCCCCCCTCCTTTCTCTCCCTCTCTCTCTCCCCCCCCCCCCTCCCTCCTCTCTCTCTCTCTCTCTCTCTCTCTCTCTCTCTCTCTCTCCCTCCATCTCCCTCTCCCTCTCCCTCTCCCCCCCTCTCTCTCAGAATTCTTTTTCTCTAATAAAATGGCACTGCCAAAAAATTTAACACTGAAAGGAAAGGGTGCAGTTTGGTTGGGGAACTGTAGATTTTGGAAACTTTTCAGTTAAAAATAAGAACTGAATGAATTTCCTTTTCCTTTCTATTTTGGTACACTCACCGCTCTGTGCTTAGCTTATTAATGGATAAATTTTAAATAAATATGTTAGAGTAGGGCAAAGCAATGCAAACAAAATATATATTTCATCTACAGCTCTTGATCTCCACTTGAGTTTTGTTTAATCCAAAAAACGCTCAGGACAAACAGTTGCTCTATTGAAGACAAAAGTGTTGAGTAAATGTTAGGAAATTGGCTTCGCTTTTAAAGGAAGCAAATTTTAATTAGGTTGGAAAGATGGCAAATTAATCAAGATAATTATAACATGGTGCTTCTATTATACAGGTAGTCCTCGATATATGACCACAATTGGAACCAGAATTTTCATTGCTAAGCAAGACAGTTGTTAATAAGGGAGTCATGCCCGATTTTATGAACTTTGTGTCATGGTTGTTAAGCGAATCACATGGTTGTTTTTTCCTCAAACAATTTTATTAGTTTATAATATAGCATACAAAGAAAATACAAAAGTAAATAGTAGGGAAATTAGGGAAGGGAAAAGGGAAGTGGATAGTGGGGGAAAGCAAGGGGAAAAAAGAAAATAAGGCATTGACTTCCGACTCTCTTTGGTGCAGTAGAATAAGGCATTAACATCAAACCTCAGCTTTTTATTTTTACATAATAGTATAAACTAGCCATTTCTATAACAGCAGATCTATCTAATTGGTAAAACCCAAAGTCAAAGTTTTGTTTTTTCCCCACCTCAAGCACAAAGTCCAGAAGCGGTTTCCAAGTAGAAATAAAAGTATTTGTATTTTTTCCCCCTTGATCAAAACAGTCAATGTGGCCACCTCAGCTAACTCCCTCAGTTTCTGCAACCATTCATCCATTGTGGGAATCAAAGTATCCTTCCATTTCTGTGCATGAAGTATTCTTACTGCCATCAACATATATAACATCAGAGGTTTTTTTTTCCAAGTCTTGTTCCATTAAACCCAAAAGAAAACTCTCTGGTGTTCTTTCTATGTTCACTTTAAGAATTTTCTGCATTAAGATATGAGTCCTACTCCAACATTTCTTTGCTTTATCACACGCCCACCATAAATGACAAAAATCATACAATTGTTAAGCGAATCCAGCATTGGCTTTGCTTGATGGAAGCCAGCTGGGAAGGAAATTTTGATCCGGTGGCTGTGGGGTTGTTTTTTGCAAAACATTTT
Source organism: Thermophis baileyi (assembly GCA_003457575.1). NCBI lineage: Eukaryota > Metazoa > Chordata > Lepidosauria > Squamata > Dipsadidae > Thermophis > Thermophis baileyi. The sequence goes on from QLTV01012196.1 coordinate 550,500, forward strand.
TTTTTTGCTTCTGCCACTTCGGACAACAGAACAGCCATTAACTAGGTTTATGTCCATTAAGTTCCAGTTAAGCTGATATATTGCTCATGCCAGGGGTGAGTTCTAACTTACCTTGCTGCCGGTTCGCTTCCTCCCGCACCGCGTGGCCATGCCTCGTGGGCGCGTGCATGTGCAGTGCCGAAAATTCAAAAAAAAATTCCAAAAAAAAATAGCCAAAAACAAGATGGCAGCGCATGCGCAGTGCCAGCAACTCGGCTTCTGTGCATGCGCAGAAGAAAAAATATAAAAAAAAACCCCCCCCCCAAAAAATACAAAAAAAAAAAAAAAAGATGGTGGCGTCCACAGACCGGCACCGACCGAACCGACTCCATGACGTCACCAGCGGATTGCTACCGGTTCGGGCGAACCGGTTCGAACCGGGAGGAACCCACCTCTGGCTCATGCCTATGCAGAAGAATCTAATCATCTGACGGACAGCACTAAATTGGTGCTAAAGAAAGGTCAACGGAATTCAAGAGGGTAAAATACATGGGAAAATCCCATTGGGGGCAAATCCACTTAGGGTTAGGGTTAGCTCGCCATGAATTCGGAGAGCAAAATGGACATCGCCAATGGATTTGTAGTGCATGGGTATGCTTAGGAGGGTGCTGACTTTTTGAGCCCGCCCTATGTACGTTCCCTGGTAAAATACATGGGAAAATCCCATTGAGGGCAAATCCCCTTAGGGTTAGGTCTCCGTGAACTCGGAGAGCGAAATAGACATTCGGACCGGATCGCCCGAACCGGTAGCGACCCGCTGATGATGTCACTGAAGTGGATCGGCCGGTGCCGGTCCGTGGGCACCGCCATCTTTTTTTGTGATTTGTTTGCGACTTTTTTACTGTTTGGAAGGTTTTTCCTGTTCTGCTGATTGAAAAAGGGCCCTCCTGCTCGCCCCTGGGTTTATACTGACCTTTATTCCTTCGCCCGAAGCACAGCTGATCAGCTCCTCAGCTGTGTTTCGGGCTGATTGCAGCTACTGAGCATGTGCGGAAGCAAAATTGCCCGAGGGAATGCACGTGCGCGCGCGAGCGGAACGTGCACGCGCATGCAAAACGTCGTGATGCGAACCGGTGGGGAAGGTAAGTGGAACCCACCCCTGCGGTAGTGCATGTCAAACAAGAAAGTAGGGAGGAAATTACCTGTAGAGCAGCGGTTCTCAACCTGTGGGTCGCGAAACCTTTGGGGGTCGAATGACCCTTTCACAGGGGTCGCCGCACGCGCTAGCCCGCCATCTTGGTGCCACCGTCACTGCAGGGGTGAAATGTTCCCGGTTCAGCCATGCCTGCAGATCGCTGGACAGCCGGTAGCGACAGAAGCGGGAGACTTTGCCCACCCGCCCGGACGCCGCCATTTGGGTTCTTTTACCCTCTGCGCATGCACAGAACGCTTTGCACATGCGCAGAGGGTAAAAGAACCCAAATGGCGGCATCCGGGCGAAGGCTCCCGCTTCCGATGCTATCAGCTGTCCGGCAACCGGCAGGCAAGCCCGAACCCGGAGCATTTCGCCCCTGGTGCCACGCCCCCTTTGTCAACTCATCCCGCGCGGGATTAGAAAGGTTGAGAACCACTGCTATAGAGAATACCACAAGGATTTGTTCTCAGCTTTCCATAAAGGTAGGGTTAATAGACTCCTGGCCTTAAGTTACAAGAAGGTAGATTTTGATTGATCGTGAGGAGAAACATCTGGAGAGTCAGCAGAGTGGAGCAATGGAGTTTCAAGATTGCAGCACAGCTGGGTCTTCTGGTTGAGAAGAAGGAATAAGTCTGACCATCCTTCCTCGGGGCCTTTCTGATCCTACTTTTCTGCTCCAGGCTCGGAGGGCTATCAGCTGGAGCTAAAACTTCCACGGGAGAAATCCAATTGAAGAAAACCCGATTTCCTTTGAAATTCTTTTTGATTAAGGAGAAGAGTCTATCTTGCATGGATTTTGCCTGGAGGTTGGTTGTTTGGTTGTTGGGGGTTCCCCCCCCCCTTTTTCAAACATTGATTGGCAAAGGAGCTGCCCTTTTTTCCTTTTCCAAAAGCATGCAAAAGTAAGCATCGGTTGGAAATGTCTCTCGCAATGCAGAGAATGGAGCGCTTCCAATCTTGCTTGGCACAACTGATAAGGAACAGAGAGCAAGAAATATCAGTGCAAATGTATTTTAAATTTAACAAATGAGAGAGTCTGTTTGTGGGCCTGATACGGCGGCATTCTAAATTCATACCTCCCTTATCTTCAAAAGCAGATGTTTCTTCGGCTAAAATAGTTTTTAATTTAGCATATCTGTTGGGGGAACTTGCTTAGACCCAGATGACACAGACTGCTGTATTTGCGAGTGTGTGTAAAGGAGAAGAGCTGCTGAATCTTGTAAGTGAGCCAGTCAAGCGAATCAGAGATCTTAGTTCTCCTTTCTTACTTCTCCATCTTCTATGGGTATTGCTTGGGCTTAGACCTAATTTTGAAGTCACGGCAAAAATGTCTTTTAACTGAGGGCCGTCCACTTTCTCTTGCGATCTGGGTTAGCCGTTGTAAACAACAAAGAGGCAGACTTCTCAATCTTTTTTATTTTTTTTGTTCTTTCTCTTGACACCCAATGTTTGTGCGTTAGCAGAGGCAACTAAGCTGGCACCATTCAGCGTTGAATGGTGGACCTTTGCAGCTGAGAACAGATTCATGTTTGTTGGGGTGAAGCTGCTAGCCATGGCTCCTCCGAAGCAAACCATCTCTAGGTTGGTCATAACAAGAATGACTTAGGTATGGATTGGAATTATTAGTAAAGTTGTATGACCACAAGGTCTTTTATGAAAGGGTTAGATGGGTGTCCAACCTTGGCAACCTTAAGACCCCATGGACTTCAATTCCCAGAATGCCCCAGCCAGCCATGCTTCATCTGGGAGTTGAAGTCCACAAATCTTAAAGTTGCCAACGTTGGGCACCCCTGATTTAGGGCAAGACTCTAGCCCTTCAAAGACCATCCATCTTCACCTTCCTTTTCACACATCTTCAGATTGCCTTCCCTTTGGAGATTGTGTGTAGGCTGGCTTCCCTTTGATACGGAGAGTTGAGTAGTGACATTTGATGACAAAAACTGGGTCAGTCTAAATACTTATAATCATTCTCTCCATTATGCGGCTTTTGTGCCACCTTCATAATGAGAGAGATTCAGAGGTACAGTCTTAGACATAGGACTGTAATCATGCATGGCTGGATCCCACAGCACTCTATTAAATGCTGTGTCAAAGCTGGTGGCCAACTTGGAGCAAATAATTCCAAGCAGCTACTGAGTTCACATTCTGCATGTGGGCAGGTTTCCACCACCCCTACCCAACCTTGTGTTTTGGATAAGCATGGCACCATTTTTCTTGGAACATCTACCAGGCATCTGTTGGGATCTTGTGCAGAAGGCACAAGTAAAGTAAAGTAAAGTAAAGTAAAGTAAAGTAAAGTAAAGTAAAGTAAAGTAAAGTAAAGTAAAGTAAAGTAAAGTAAAGTAAAGTAAAGTAAAGTAAAGTAAAGTAAAGTAAAGTAAAGTAAAGT
>QLTV01012196.1:615847-626866 GCA_003457575.1 Thermophis baileyi
GCTAGAAAGATAGCTAGATAGCTAGATAGATCGATAGATATATAAATATATAGATATTGTAAGGTGCCCAGAGTTACTGTGTGACTATATATATATATATAGTAATCTATATATATATAAGCCAAATACCACTCACGCATCATCACAAAATCTCCAGAACCATAAAGCGCAGGGGTGAAATCCAGCAGGTTCTGGCAGGTTCTGGAGAACCGGTAGCGGAAATTTTGAGCAGTTCGGAGAACCGGTAGCGGAAATTTTGAGTAGTTGGGAGAACCGACAAATACCACCTCTGGCTGGCCCCAGAGTGGGGAGGGAATGGGGATTTTGCAGTATCCTTCCCCTGCCACGCCCACCAAGCCACGCCCACAGAACCGGTAGTAAAGAAATTTGGATTTCATCACTGGTAAAGCCTACAAACTTGAAACTTGGCACGTATGTGCCTCTTGGCTTCTGGGTGCTCGCTAAGAAAGGATTTTTCGAAATGACCATCAGATCATTAGTTATTTCTTATATTATTATTAACACGCTCTGATGCTAAGGAGTTAGACATTCTACTCCCCCTCCCCACCTGAAAAAAACTCTGTTCCAACTGCCAGTGGGCGTGGCCAGCACGTGACTCATCCAGCCTACAGGCTGGGAGTTTAGACATTCTACTTCCATGCTAAGGAGTTCAGTTTTGTAGCGAAGCACGGGTATCCAGCTACTAGTAATGTATAAAGCAGTGTTTTCCAAATGTTGGCGACGTTAAGCTATATGGACTTCCAGAATTCCTCGGTCAGCAGAAAGGTCAGTTCCATTGCTCTCGCATAGGGCCATAGCACATCTGTCTAATACAGGTAGTCCTCGACTTATGACCACAACTGACCCCAGAATTTATGTTGCTAAGTGAGACATTCATTAAGTGAGTTTTGCCCCATTTTACGACTTTTCTTGCCACATTTGTTAAGTGAACCACTGCAGTCGTTAAATTAGTAACACGGTTGTTAAGTGAATCTGGCTTCCCCATTGATTTGGCTCGTCAAAAGGTCGCAAAAGGGGATCAATTATGACCCCAGGACACTGCAACGGTCATAAATATGAACCAGTCGTCAAGCATCCGAATGTAAATCACGTGACCATGGGGATGCTGCAACGGTCATAAGTGTGAAAAACGGTCATAAGTCACTTTTTCCAGTGCCGTTGTAACTTCGAACGGTCACTAAATGAACTGTTGTAAGTCGAGGACTACCTGTAAGGGTTGAGATAAGGACGGATAGGGGAAAAACATTGCTAAAACAAGTAGTCTGACTGTTAGCCCTGGAACCATTTTTCCCCCCTGGCACTTTCAGGGCTGCCACAGTGAAGCGAGTCAAGCTATGGGAACAGGAGCGGGGAGGAAGAGATAGCTGGGAGATTGTAGCCATAATAAAATTCTTTCCTCTGAGAACCAAGGACTTTCCCACCAGGTGCAAGGAGGTGGGATCTGAGACCAACTGACCCTTGGACTGTGACCTGATTGGACCATGTGATGGATTGCATGGGCAGGGGAAAGAAAATTCTACTTTTAACTAGGGGGAAAACCTGAGGGGGGTTTAGAGTCGGGTTTCCCCAGATGTGCCAATTGTTGTTGTTGTTGTTAGTTGCGAAGTCGTGTCCGACCCATCACGACCCCATGGACAATGTTCCTCCAGGCCTTCCTGTTCTCTACCACCCTCTGGAGTCCATTTAAGCTCACACCAACTGCTTCAGTGACTCCATCCAGCCACCTCATTCTCTGTCGTCCCCTTCTTCTTTTGCCCTCAATCATTCCCAGCATTAGGCTCTTCTCTAGTGAGTCCTTCCTTCTCATTAGGTGGCCAAAGTATTTGAGTTTCATCTTCAGCATCTGGCCTTCTAAAGAGCAGTCAGGGTTGATCTCCTCTAGGACTGACCGGTTTGATCACCTTGCAGTCCAAGGGACTCGCAGGAGTCTTCTCCAGCACCAGAGTTCAAAGGCCTCAATATGACATGCCTAATAAATCTATACTTTGAGGAACATGCCTGCCTTGGAGTTTTGTTTCCGTTGGATGTGTTCAGGGGTGGGTTCCACTTACCTTCCCTACCGGTTCGCATCGTGACGGAAGTGCATGTTTTGCATGTGCGCACTCACTTTGCTCGCGCGTGCGCCTATGTCACATCGGGGAAATGACCCTCTGCACATGCGCAGAAGCATCTGTGCATGTGCAGAGGGTTCTTTGCCAGCCGCGGTGACCAGAGAACCAGTTAGGGGGCATGGACAGTCGGCCATCGCTGCCGGTTCAGTGAGCGGGTGCAAATTTCCGCCACCGGTACGGGAGAACCGGTCCAAACCGGCAGCAACCCACCACTGGATGTGTTACTTGGAATCCTGACACTGACCATACCTGCCTTTCGGTTTTGCTCTTGGCCGTACCAGCTGGAAAACGAGAAAGCTGCAATCCCCAGGTATCTGAACAGCATTTGATTGGAGTTGGTAGATGTTAAAAATGCAACGACAGCTGAAGTCATCCAAGCTGATCGTCACTTGCCTTGTTACAAGGATAGATCCGATTACAAGCAATTAGGTGCTTGATCATAAATTGTTTGTCAGCCTGCAGATGATATCCTGAAAGCTGGGGCCTGAAAGCTGGTATTAATCAACCAGGGCAATTGTCTGCCAAATAAATCTGCTGTAAGCGGATGGGATTCCCCCCCCCCCCGGAGAAATGAGGAATGCAAAACTAATTTCACACACATACCTGCATGCCAAAGATGGAGGAAGAAAAGGATTGCATGAGATCTTCCCATTTAAAGAGGGGGCTATATTTTATTTTAAAAAGTGTGTCCCTTAAGCTAAGAATAGCCTCTGGAATCAAACGATGTCCTTTTGTCTCCAGAGGTCCCCAACGATCTGACATGCTCTTTGGCTGCGATGCCCCAATAGGTTTAGAAGAAAGGAAGGAGAAGCTATAATTCTTGGTCTCCCTCCGTGGGATCTTCTGAGCCAGAAGACTTTACCTTGCTAGGTTCCTTGGACTTAGAAGATCTAATGCTCCTAAAAGAAAGGCAAGATCGATCAATTGATTGACCAATTGATTGTAATGGCCATGAAGTCCTTGGTGTTCTCTGAGCTTGGTTGTTTTCTTGCAGATGTTTTATTACCCAACTAGGTAACATCCTCAGTGCTAGAAAGGAATGGGTTGTGGGAGGAAGAGGAGGAGGAGGAAGAGGAGGAAGAGGAGGAAGAAGTGGACAATGACTGTGGGGTCCTTGGTGCTCTTTAAGCTTGGTTCTTTTCTTGCAGACATTTCATTACCCAACTAGGTAACATCATTAGTCTTCAAGCGTAGAGATTTACTCTCTATTTATACACAAGTGGCTTGCTCTCTCAGTGTTGGTGAGAGTGTTCTGGTGGTTCCTTAGGGAGGCTGTTGTTTACTGCTTGACTGTTCAGATATTCTCCTATCTTGCTTGTACTGGTTTGTGGGATTCCATGTCAGCCTTACAGAAACTTCACCCTTCAGGTAGGGTTAAAATTAGCAATGGTGGTTCCTTGAAGCTTGGAGGTCAATGATTAACAAACCTTCCAAACTTAAGAGAAACCATCCATAGTATCTCTTCTGTGATCTACTGATCTCATAAAAGGTTTAACTACCAGTCATGTCATGAAGTTTGGGGAAATGTGAAGAGGCTGAAATTTACACATTAAGGTAGGCTGTACACTTGACACTAATCTAAATCTCATTCAAACTCTTTCATTATAGTGTCATGCCAGGTTGCATATTTTATTCTGAAATAATTGCAGGGATTCTGAACTGGGTACAAGATAATGGAGTCTCTCTCTCTCTCTCTCTCTCTCTCTCTCTCTCTCTCTCTCTCTCTCTCTCTCTCTCTCTCTCTCTCTCTCTCTCTCTCTTTCATATTTTACAAAAATAAAGAGTTTTGGCAGCAATTCAGCATGGTGGATACATTCCATCATCATGATAGGTTCCTTTAATTAAAAGCTAAAAGGCTGCCGGAGTAACCTTCAAAATATTAAAGAAAAGGAAAACCGTTGCATAAAAAAATTAATCCTGCCTCTTGGCTAGAATTTTTTTCCTTTCTCTTTCCCTTGCCATAATTATGTCTATCTGCACTGGCCCAGAAAGAAGCAATTATGCATATGAACAGGTTAATTTACTTAAAAGGTATGCAAATTCAAAATTATTTACTGTAGGGCTCTTTGGATGTTCCTCACTTCAGTTTCTAATTCAGAAATGGTTATTTGATAAGGGTGGTTTCTCCAGGGCCATTATACAGTAACTGAAAATATCACACACACACACACACACACACACACACACACACACACACACACACACACACACACACACACACACTTAAAGAAAACATAAACAGGTCTTTTTTTTCTATTGGTTTGGTGACCCCATTCTATAGGTTGGATGCTGTCAGATTTTATTTTCTTAATTTGTCAGATGGCAATCAGGATATACACAATAAATAGTTTCTAATTCTCGCACAATGTACAGGTAGTCCTTGGTTTACACCAGTTTGTTTAGTGACCATTCAAAGCAGGGGTGGGTTCCGGATTTTCTTACTGCCGGTTCGCTCAGGGACGCGCCACGCTCAGGGACAAGATGGCGCCGCCTACGGCACCGCTGAGAGAACCGGCTTGGGGGCGTGGCAGGCGTGGGTCACTACCAATTCCAGTGACCCACGCCGCCACGTTACTAGGGGGTTGTATAGAACCGGTCCGAACCGGTAGGAACCCACCTCTGGTTCAAAGTTACAACGACACTGAAATAAGTGACTTATGACCGTTTTTCACAGTTACAACCTTTCCAGCATTCCCATGATCGTGTGATCAAAATTCAGACGCGCGGCAACTGGTTCATATTTATGGCCGTCGCTGTGATCCCCTTTTGCGACCTTCTGACCAGCAAAGTCAATGGGGAAGCCAGATTCACTTAACAACCTGGTTACTAACTTATCAACTGCACTAATTCACTTAACAACTGAGTCAAGGAGGGCCATAAAATGGGGCAAAATTCACTTAACAAATGTCTCACTTAACAACAGAAGTTTTGGGCTCAATTGTGGTCGTAAGTCGAGGACTGCCCATACTAGAATTATGTACCCAGAGACACAGTTATCTATTGGGATGTCACTCAAGGCTTCCTGGGAATACAGGAAATCCTCAACATACAATTGGGACCAGAATTTCCATTGTTAAGCAAGGCGGTTGTTAAGTGAGTTGAGCCCAATTTCACGACCTGTTTTTGCCCCAATTGTTAAGCCAATCACTCCAGTGGATAAGTGAATCATGTGGTCATGCCTGGAATCCATGGCATGACCATTGGATCTTCAGGCCTGCCACATTTAGGGCTGTGGGAAACTGGGAGGGGGGAGGGTTGTATGGAGCTGGGGAGATATATAGTCAAAATAGCATTCCTTTCTCCGAGAGTCAAGGCCACTCTGCCCTGCACCTGGAGGGGCGTAACTGGGAGGCATCTCCAGTTGGGACGGTGCATTGATTGGACCTTGTGGTGGACATGTGGGTGCAGGGGAAGGGACTTGGACTTTCTTTTGGATGGGGAAAACCCGGAAGCTTTCAGATTCGGGTTTTCCCAGATGTGCCAATATGACATCTCTAATAAAATGGAACTTTGAGGAATGTGTAGCCTTGGAGTTACTTGGAACCCTAACACATGTGGTCATTAAGTAAATCTGGCTTCACCTCCCACTGACTTTGCTTTTTAGAAATTGGCTGGGAAGATTGAAAATGGCAATCCCTTCACCCTGGGACCCTGCAACCATTGTAAATATGTGCCAGTTGCCAGGTACCCGAATTCTGACCCCATGACTGTGGGGAATACTGTGACGGTCATAAGTCACTTTTTTCAGTGCCGTTGTAAATGTGGACTAAACGAATGGTTGCAAGACAAAGGCCAACTATAATAGGGACCAATGTGTGGAAAGGTATACAATGAATGCAAGCAAATTAAAAAAAAATATTGCTCATTTGCAGTGCCATTCTTTCATAAAATAAAACTGCATTACCAATTGAAATTGCATTTCAAGGAAAGAGGCACGGTGCTTAATACAGATCGATTAGGTTTTCTAGAAGAAGCAGCAGAGATTTTTTTCAATGGCGGGCCCATTCCTCTGGAATTCCCCAGCCCATGATTTATGATTATTGTCCATATTTCATTTCATTTTCGTTTTCATTTCATGCATTTTTTTTATAGCCTGGTTTGCCTCTAAGTGGGGGGAAAGGCAGCGTACCAAAGGCATCGTCCCTCATTTTTGTTCTTGCAAATCAGGTTGGGATGGTGGGGGGCGGGGGAAAGCTCATTCTAAAATCATCCAATTGAAAATAAGTCTCCCAATCTCAATTTAACATGCTCACTATAATGGTATCTTAGTTTGTGAAATGGTCCATTTTAAATGGACTGTAAAACCCTGGCAATTCACACCTTGCTCCTTTTGTTGACTTGAACCTGTTCTTTGTTATTATTTCCTTATTTCTTTTCTTCTACACCTTTCAGACTCCAGGTGTTGTGTCTGTTGATCCACATCCTGAGATTCTTGAGGTGTTGCGGTGTTTGAAAACCCCGGTAGTGTAAATACGGTCATACTTAATCTTGTAGTATTCCAACCACCAAACAGTTTGTAAAATCAAAAGTAATCACCTAAATTTTAGTAGGACAAAGCCTACATAATAACTAAAAGATATACCCTAACCCTAACCCTAACCCTAACCCTAACCCTAACCCTAACCCTAACCCTAACCCTAACCCTAACCCTAACCCTAACCCTAACCCTAACCCTAACCAATTTTGTTGTACACATGATGTACAATGACAATAAAGACTATTATTATTATACAGGTAGTCCTCTACGTATGGCCACATCATCATCTTCACTTAACGACCCCATAATCCCTTGCGGGGTGGAGTCTGGGCAACTGAATGGAGCTAGCAGAGTGTTTAATGGCCGGATGCCCTTCCTGTCACCAGTGCAGAGTTTTGTTCAGCAGATATATTCTCAGTGTGCCCAGAGAGAGAAATATCTGCCTCTACTTAGGATCGAACTGACAGCCTCCTGATTGTGAGGCGAGAGCTCCACCTCTAGGCCACTACACCACTCCCCTCAACGTACAACCACAATTGAGCCCAAAATTTATGTTGTTAAGTGAGGAATTTATTCAGTGGGTTTTGCCCCATTTTATGACTTTTCTTGCCGCATTTGTTAAGTGAACCACTATAGTTCTTAAATTAGGAACATGGTTGTTAAGTGAATCCGGCTTCCCTATTGACTTTGCTTGTCAGAAGGTCACAAAAGGTGATCACATGACCCTGGGGCACTGCAACTATCACAAATATGAGTCATTTGCCAAGTGTCTGAATTTTGATGACATGATCATGGGGATGTCGCAACCGTCATAAGTGTGAAAAACAGTCATAAGTCACTTTTTTCAATGCTGTTGTAACTTCGAAAGTGACTAAATGAACTGTTGTAAGTCAAGAACTGTCTGTACTTTATGATATATGTTGTAATGCTGATTGTCAAGCTCCGAGGAAATCAGGAGATTCAGGCGGTTCAAATGAGTATAAAGATTTATTGCAAGCTTAAGCTCTCTACAAAAATCTGAGCTACTAACAGTCAAGGGAAATGCACAGGAATTAAGAAGGCATTCAAGGTAGGCTGGGCTTAGATCTCTTGTGGGTGCACAGGGACACGTGACTTATGATGCATTTGACCCCACCCTCAAGCTCAGCCTGGTCATCTCCTACACTGAACTTTATGTAGCCAAGATGGTACCATGTTCCTGTAAGAGATGGTATCATTTCATGGCAGATGTAACTGTGGGGTGAAGATGTTGGTCTAGGAGTGAGGAGACTCTCATTCCAAAAAGGTCCCTGGGGAATTCTGTGCTAGACTTTCTCTCAACCCAAGAGCCAATGTAAGGCTGTAGAAAGTCAAGAGGATGATCTTGACAAATAGATCTGTTAACAAAGCCAATAGGAGCTTGAGTCCAAGTCAAGAAGGCACTCATAAACATCTTAGACACAACCCTAATTCACAGGAGCATAAGGGGTGGGGGGAGGTAAATGTTTTCCTGGAATATGTTTCTTGGTCTGGTTTACTTCGTGGAGCTGACAGAGTTACTTAAAGAAGGATATTCTTTTCCTCTTTCAGACATGGAATTTCCTGAGGAAGTGTCCCTTGCCCCTCTCTCTGCCCAAGGGCCAAGGTGAGCTAATGGTGAAGGGACTAGGAGTGGAAAGATCCGGATTCTATCTCACCATCTGTCATGGAAGCTCAGAGGACAACCTTGGGCCAGTCACATTCTCTCAACATAACCAATCTCATAGGTTGTTGTGGGGGAAAACAATGTATGCATGTGATATATCCTTCCTTTGGTGCCTGCAGGAAAGTTTGGATATAAATCTAATCAATCGATAAATAAAAAAACCATAATTGGTTAGTATGGTTTTGCCTTTGGATGGATGTAGCTATTAAGGTCTTTTGATTCTGTTTTTTGGTTTAAGATTACATTCTGGTTGATGAATTCTATGTAGGAAAATAGCAGAGTTGGGAGGCAGAGTTAAATATGTCATCAGCTTAGAGTCCTTACATTGCCACAAAGGACCCAAGTCCAACCCCTTGAATTCTGTTGATGCCAATTTAGTATTGAACTTCAGTTGACTAGACTCTTGTGTATAGCCTTGAATTCTGTGCTGTAACTTAACGTATTTTTATTTTTTATTTATTTGTCAAGTACGTATTTGGTAATATACATAAGTATAACATTATTTATATACATAAGATGGGTGCAAATAAAAGGGAACATTTGGACAAGGATGATAGCACGCTGGTGTGCTTATGCACGCCCCTTACTGACCTCTTAGGAATGGGGTGAGGTCAACAGTAGACAGTCTAAGGGTAAAGTTTTGGGGATTTGGGGAGGAAACCACAGAGTCAGGTAGTGAGTTCCAGGCATTAACCACTCTGCTGCTGAAGTCGTATTTTCTGCAGTCAAGTTTGGAGCAGTTCACTTTGAGTTTGTATCTGTTGTGTGCTCATGTATTGTTGTGGTTGAAGCTGAAGTAGTCGTTGACAGAAAGGACGTTGTAGCAGACAATTTTATGAGCTACGCTTAGGTCAAGCCGAAGGCGACATAGTTCTAAATTTTCTAAGCCCAGAATTTCAAGTCTGGTTGCGTAAGGTATTCTGTTGCGAGCAGAAGAGTGGAGGACTCTTCTGGTAAAGTATCTCTGGACATGCTCTATTGTATTTATATCCGATATGCAGTTTGGGTTCCAGACAGATGAGCTGTATTCAAGGGTTGGTCTGGCGAATGTTTTGTATGCTCTGGTTAGTAGTGTAATATTACCGGAGAAGAAGCTACGTAAGATTAGGTTAACAACTCTTGATGCCTTTTTGGCGATGTTGTTGCAGTGGGCTTTGGCTCTTAGATCATTTGATATGAGTGCTCCAAGGTCTTTGACAGAGTGAGGGTCGTCTGCAAGGTCGTGTCCATTCAGCTTGTATTTGGTGTTCTGATTCTTTTTGCCAATGTGTAGGACAGAGCATTTGTTGATTGAGATTTGAAGTTGCCACTTTTTTGACTATTCTGATAAATAGTCAAGGTCTTTCTGAAGGGTAGTAGCATTGTCTGTGGTGTTAAATAGTTTGACATCGTCGGCGAAGAGAACGCAGTTGCTTATAATGTGATCACAAAGGTCATTTATGTAAAGTATGAAGAGTGTTGGTCCTAGAACGCTGCCTTGAGGGACACCACTATTGACAGGTGCAGGATTTGATAGAGAACTCTCTATTTTAACCACTTGTTGTCTGTTTGACAGGAACGCAGTTATCCAATCATGTAGGGGTCCAGAGATGCCATAAGATTTTAGTTTCAGAAGTAGTTTGTCGTGTACCACTGAATCAAAGGCTTTACAAAAGTCTATGTAAATTGCGTCTATTGCTTTACCCTGGTCGAGTTGTGTAGTCCATATGTTTTTGCAGTGTAGGCGCGACCCACAGGTTGAGAACCGCTGCTCTAAGTGGAGGGTATGGATTGGTTTGTGATTGATTCCATTGCCTTTGCAGTGACGCAGCATAAAGCGATTGGTCTGTAATTTTCAACTAGGCTGGGATCTCCCTTTTTGAAGATGGGGATGACCGTGGCTTGTGACCATAGGTTTGGTAGGGAGCTGGTTCTGAAGGATTTTTCATAGATTATACTTAGTGGTTCAGCCATAGCGGTGGAGAGCTTTTTTAGGAAGTATGCACATAGTCCATCAGGTCCGATTGATAGAGATGGTTTTAGGCTGCGTAGTGCTTTTTCAATGTTATCTTCTGTGAAATCTATTTGTATTAAATCGTTGTGATTATTTGTGGTACGACTAGGGAATTTTGGGCATGAGCCGTTGCTGTTTACAAAGACGGAGCCGAAGAATGTGTTGAAGAAGTTAGCTTTGTTTCATCATTGTATTCTTTGCCGTTGGGTCCTTTTAGTGGTGGGAGGGGTCTTGAGTCCTTAAGTTTGTTGTTTACAAAATTGTAGAAGGCGCAGTTGGATTTTGTGCGCAGAAGGTTTTCCTCTTGTTTGCTGTGGTAGTTGGAGCATTCAGTCTTTATTTGGTGGCATATATTTTTGTAGCAGTTTTTGAAGTTTGCTACGTAGCCAGCTTTGTGTTTCCGCCAGAGAGATTTTTTTTTTTTTTTTGGTTTGAAGCTTCCTTATTGATATGGGCAGTTTGTTTTTCTTGGTTATGGTGGTTATTAGTGGTACGTGTAGTCTGATAGTTCTTTTGACTTCGAGCAAGAAGATGCTATTATGGTCATCGGCAATGTTACAGCCAGAGAATAGAGTTTGCCAGTCTAGAGATGAGAGGTTGGCATCTATGAGTTCATAGTTGGTTTTTTTGAAGTTGTATTTGGGTATCCCATTATTAAGGTGATTTTTGCAATGGTGTAGATTGAGGCTAAATTCAATCATGCTGTGGTCACTGTTGGAAAAGGGTTCTTTTA
>QLTV01012196.1:627134-640351 GCA_003457575.1 Thermophis baileyi
ATTATTAGTGGATTGGATTGAGGAAGTAAGGGGCGCACTTACCTAGTTTTGGTTGGTGGCGTGTTGGATGTTGATTTGTTGTTGGGGGATGGTGGGTTGGATGTAAGGGGATAGATTGCGGGTCTTGCTTTTGATGCAGTTGGTGCGGTAATTTATGTATAAGTCAGTGTCACCTAGTTCTAGGCGTCTTTTGAGTTCTGCACGGAGTTCCTGGGAGCGGATACATTGTAATATGGATAGATCTGGTCTTGATCTAAGTTTGCTGTGGATGGTGTTGGTTCTGGCGATGGAGTTTATGGTGTAAATAAATTTCCGTTTGCTGGATACTACTCTTTTTGCATACTACTCTGCAGAATCGGGGGGCCACTGAGCTGTCGTTGTTCTTGTGCTCTGGGCCATCTCTGGAAACTTTGATGATTTCATCAGGGGTGATGATTTGTGTATGATGGCTGCTGCTGATGCTGCATACCTTAGCAATATCAGGCTCTTTGTTGTCATCTAATCCAAATAAAATTGTGTTATTACGTTTTTGTTCACGCTCAATGGTATCTTTGATGAGTATGGAGATGTTGGTGGTTTGATTGGTAGATCCTTGTGGTTGTGGTTGAGGTAATGGTTGTTGAGTTGGATGGTATGGTCCTGATTCTTTGCACCTGGCACTCAACAACGTTCTAGAAGGCTTTGAAGACTTGACTCTTCTCCCAGGCCTTGGGCCAGGGTGAATGGAACTGAGTTTTGTTGTTGGCCAGATTCACCATCTTGTGTATGTGCACGCATGGAGATGGTGGTGTTAATTTCTTTTCTGATCTTTTTGTTGGCTTTGTTTCTAAATTGTGTTGCATTCTTTTGTTACTCTGTGAGCTGCCCAGAATAATTTGGAGTTGAGCAGCATCTACATCAATTAAATTAAATTAAATTAAATTAAATTAAATTAAATTAGGAATATAAATAAGACTAGAGAATAAATGTTCAAGGAGAAAAAACACCCTTAAAAGGGGTGAAGCGGGAATCCAAGAAACACTACAACATGCACACAAGGACTGTAGAATATTGGGAAACAAACACATTATAATGCTTTTATTCATCCCAAAATAACACAGTGCAAAAACAAACAAAAATAATCACATCTTTCGCTTTGAAAATCAGGTTTCAGCCCGAAATCTAGGAATTACCCAAGTGATTCTTTGAGTAACAAAGAATGCATGTAATGTGGACTCAACAATATTTTGTATGGGTGGGGAAATCCATTGGGCCCACGACATTATGACATTACTTGATTGATTGATTGATTGATCGATTATTGATTACATGCCATCAAGTCAATGTCATTTCTTGGTGACCACATAGATAGATCTCCTCCCTGTTGACCTGTGGCCAGCCTGGTCCTTCAGACAGGGCACCCATCACTGCTGTAACCGAGTCTATTCATTTTGCTATTTGAATTAATATTATTTTAAACACTTATATTGATATAAATCTTCATCCACTTCTGTTGGGTCAAGAGAGAAAGAGAGAGTGAGCGCACAGGCTTTCTAAACAATGTAGTGCAGAAAATCAGCATTCATGTGCAGTGCTTTGAAGTTCTTGAGCAACTTACACTCTCAAATAATTCTATCCTTTTGTGTGTGTGTGTGTGTGTGTGTGTTTGTTTTTTTTTAACTTCCTGCATCCTTTTCTTTACACATCCAACTATCTCCAACCATTAATGCTACTCAAGATATGATCTGAATAGTCCTTTCATTATAGGATATCACAGAAACGTCCTTAGATAATGGATAACAAGGAAGGCAATTAAGGCTCCACTTGCAGTAATAATACAGGGCTCAGAATAACAACATGAGAGATATAAATGCATATGTTTTATCTCGGAAGTCAGTCTAAATTAATTCTCAGGGAGTGGCATAAGATTTGGGTAAAGAGGCTTACAGACCTTAAGAGCATGCAAAAAATGTGTGGGTTTTTTTTTTTGTAGCTGCCTCACTCTTGCGCTTTTAAGGATCATGGGGCAAACTTTGCATAAAATTATCCTAAACCTGATTGAGCAATCAGCTGGGCTTCTGTTTCACACACAGTATTAACCTGATTTGGTTTTGGTTTGGGGGAAGGTGTTTATTCAGCCTGAAAAGTTTGTTAATCGGGCTTTATATCTTAGCATTTATATGTAGGCTAGATTAGATTAGATTAGATTAGATTAGATTAATAGAGTTGGAAGGGACCTTGTAGGTCATCTAGTCCAACCCCCCACTCAAGCAGGAGTCCCTACACCATTTCAGACAAATGGCAGTCCAATCTCCTCTTGAAAGTCTCAAGTGTTGGAGCTCTCACAACCTCCGAAGGCAACTTCTGTTCCACTGGTTGATCGCTCTCACTGTCAGAAAGTTTCTCCTTATCTCCAGGTTGAATCTCTCCTTGTTCAGTTTCCATCCATTATTCCTTGTCTGGCCTTCTGATGCCTTGGAAAACAGCCTGACCCCCTCCTCTCTGTGGCAGCCCCTCAAATATTGGAAGACTGCTATCATGTCCCCCTGGCCCTACTCTTCACTAGAGTAGCCATGCCCAGTTTTTGCAACCGCTCTTCGTATGTTATAGTTTCCAGACCCCTAATCATCCTGGTTGCTCTCCTCTGTACTTTCTCTAGAGATCATTGATCATTGACAAGATTTTGGTCAAACCAGAATGAAACCAACATTTGACTCAGCCTTCCATCCTTCCGAGGTGGGTAAAATGAGGACCCAGATTATTGGGGACTGCCTCACTCTTGCGTTTTTAAGGATCATGTGGCAAACTTAGCATATTCCCGCAGGTTCAGGGTCCACTTTTTGGATCATTGAATGCCACTTTGCATGGTCAGCTGCATCTCCAGGGCGAAGGCCCACGGCTTGTATATCTTTGTTGATGGTGTCTTGCCATCTCTGTTTTGGATGCCCGCGAGGTCACCGGCCATTGAATTCTAGTTGGTGGGCAGTCTTGGCCACGGTGGAAGGTGCTGCTCTCCGGACACGTCCATCCCAGTGGAGCCGGCCTTCTCTCACCTTCTCTGTAATTGGTGCCACACCAAAATGTTGTCGAATGGTGTCATTTGTGATGTGGTCAAGAAAGGAGATGCCCGATATCCAATGGAGCATTCTCATTTCCATGGCATGGAGATAACTTTCGGTCCCTGTTGTTGCTGCCCAGCATTCAGTGCCATACAGTGTAACAGGGCGGATGGTTGCCTTGTAAATCTTAGATTTAAGATGGGTTGGCCTTCGTCTGTCACATAACACACCAGTGTTATAGGGCCAGCAATAATGATGGGAAGAAGAAATAAACAGAGCTGGTATAAATCTATTAATAGCCAGGCACGGATTGATGTAGCTCTATTGATTTACTCAACCTTGGCCCAAAGCTATTATGAAGTGATCAAGGAGAGGTGAAGAACTGCAAATGACATTATAGGATTTCCCTCCACCGAAGAATCTTACCGGGTTTACCAACTGAGATACAATTAAAAGAGGCTGGAAGCTTCTTACTCCTAAGGATTGGAAAGGAGGTGTGAAGCCCAGGGCCGCCTGCTTTAAAAGATGTGGAGATCTGCAGAGATGGTTATCTTGCTTTTGTCATTTTGAGCTTTTTTAGACAAGCTATATACAGTATAGCAATAGCAACAGCACTTAGACTTATATGCCGCTTCACAGGGCTTTACAGCCCTCTCTAAGCGGTTGACAGACTCAGCCTCTTGCCCCCAACAATCTGGGTCCTCACTTTACTGACCTCAGAAGGACGGAAGGCTGAGTCAACCTTGAGCCGGTCAGGATCGAATTCCTGGCAGTCAGCAGAGTTAGCCTGCAATACCACATTCTAACCATTGTGCCACCAGGGCTCCTAATGCAACATTCAATCAACTACAGCAATAGCAATAGCACTTAGACTTATATACCACTTTTCAGTGCTTTACAGCCCTCTCTAAGCAGTTTACAGAGTCAGCATCTCGCCCCCAACAATCTGGGTCCTCATTTTACCCACCTCGGAAGGACGGAAGGCTGAGTCTAACCTTGAGCCTGGTGAGATTCGAACTGCCAAATTGCAGGCAGTCGGCAGTCAGCAGAAATAGCCTGCAGTACTGCACTCTAACCACTGCGCCACCGTAATGGTGTTTATGTTTGTAAATCGTGGATTACAGGTAGTCCTTGATTTACAACAGTTCATTTAGTGACCATTCAAAGTTACAGCGGCACAGAAAAAAGTGACTTATGACCTTTTTTTTCACACTTACAACCATTACAGCATCTCCATGGTCACGTGATCAAAATTCAGATGCTTGGCAACTGGTTCATATTTATGACGGTCGCAGTGTGTCAGGGTCACGTGATTCCCCTTTTGCGACCTTCTGACAAGCAAAGTCAACGGGGAAGCCAGATTCTCTTCACAACCGTGTTCCGAACTTAACAACTGCAGTGATTCACTTAACAACTGTGGCAAGAAAGGTTGTAAAATGGGGCAAAAGTCACTTAACAACTGTCTCACTTAGCAACAGAAATGTTGGGCTCAATTATGGTCGTAAATCAAGGACTAGCTATATTTCAGGTAGTATCAGGAACTTAATGAGATGTGGTAGTCAACAGATGCTCTTTGAGCCAGAACTACGAACCACAGAGGGGAAAAATTAGCTAGCCACTGGACCGTATTGTGTCATCTGTGAGAAATACGGAGTTTTGGGCTCATTGTTAAGGTGCAATGATTAAAATGAGGAAATAAAACAAAATAAAGGCTTTGGAAAAAACCGGTCTATTCTACCCAGAGGATCTTGTTATCTGCAGCCAACTGGGGAAGGATGTATTGTAGATGTACAAGCAAAAAGAGCATTAGGAATTTAGAAGATTGGTTGAGTCGGTTTTGGCCTCTTTAGGGAAATTCTTGCTAAAGTAATTTTCCTTTTTTTAACCGGGTACGGAAGCTAAAAAAAGGGATGTATTTAAGAAAACCACCAGATTGACAATAATTGGGGACTTTGGATAGCTTTTTGGGGCTATCCCCAAAATTTTGATAGATCTTAGATAAGTTGTTCCAGACCAGAGGTGGTATTCGGCCAGTTCGCACCGGTTCACGTGAACCGTTGGCGGAAATTTGGCTAAGGTCGCCAAACCGGTAGCGATGGCCAGCTGGCCACACCCCTGGATCGGTCCCCCGGTCGCTGCTCGCCATGTTTCGTTGCCGCCATGTTCTTCGCGCACACACATCCCATTCCCTTGCAAGTCCAATGGGATGCGCATGCGTGAAGAACATGGCGGCGATGGCACGGCAGCAGCTTTTTCTGTGACCTCCGGTACTTTTCGGCAGCCTGCGGCCAGCCACCGCAACCGCAAAGCAGCTCTCAAAGAGGCTGGTCAGCTTGCCTTCCGGACTCTGGACCAGCCACCGCAGAAGGTAAGCAGCCCGAACAAAGAGCGGTGGTGGGGGAGGAAGCGGGGCTAGGGTCGGGGCCGCTAAAGGAGGGGAAATGGGGGCGACTGGCGAAGGGTGGGCAGGGGTAGATAGGTGGAAATTCCAAAAAATTTCCTACCTTTTCCTGTGGGCATGGCTAGGTGGGGAGGTCATGTGACTGAGTGGGCGTGGGTGATGTCAAGTTGGCCACGCCCACTCAGTCACATGCCCCCACCTAGCCACGCCCACCGAACCGGTAGTGAAATTTTTTGAAACCCACCACTGGTCCAGACCCTTCTCTTACACATTTATATGGATGATTTTGAACAAATTTGGTCATCCCATATACAGGTAACCCTCGACTTACAACCATTCGTTTAGTGACCATTAGAAGTTACAATGGCACTGAAAAAAGTGACTTACAAGCGGTCCACACACATACAACCATCACAGCATCCTTAGTGACACGTGATCAAAATCCAGGCGCTTGGCAACCAGCACATATTTATGATGATTGCATTATCCTAAGGTCATTTGATCATCATTTACAACCTTCCCCAAGCAAAGTCAAGAGGGGGAAATCAGATCTGCTTAACGACCGGGTGATTCACTTAACAGCAGCAGTGATTGGCTTAACAAACATGGCAAAAAAAGGTTGTAAAATCAGGAGTGGCTCACTTAGCAACTGCTTTGCTTAGCGACAGAAATCCTGGACCCAACTGTGGTGGTACGTCAAGGACTACCTGTGTATAATTTTACTGCTCTTGTTCCTTTCTTTGCTTTCTTTTCCTTTTGTAATTGTTTTATTCATTTTCTCTTTGTTCTGTGTCCCCCCCCCCCCGTTTCTAAAAACAGCACCCTACACCTACTGCTGTCCCTTAAAGAGACAGTGCCTCTTGAAACCTCATCTGCATTTTACGTTGCTGATACGGATATATGAATGAATGACTAAACTCACTGTGAGCCTCATGTTTCGTTTGATTTGCTTTGTTTTCTTTTAGCAGTAGTGAAAAGCCCTACAACTGAAATGAGGCAAGGCAGGAGATGCTTAGAAGAATAGATATTGTGATTTCCATTTTTTCCTCCCAACATTAAAAAATGGGTCTCTTTTGTCAAGCTGTCTGCAGCCGCTCTGGTGTGTGTCAGGACCAGTGTGATGAGACGTCAGCCTTCTTAATGGGCGCAAATCAATGCTAGCCTGTTTTGGTTGGAATTCCATGATCTGTCTAGATGAAGAATGAGTGCTGTGTACGGTGTAAACTTGCAGAATTGTTTCCAAGAGAAGGAACAGAGGACATGGTGTTGGTGTGAAGCAAGCTTGGTCTGGGCAAGCTTTCTCTCTCACACACAAAGAAGAGCAAGACAAGCTATTCTCCAAAGCACCAGAAGGCAGGACAAGAAGCAATGGATGGAAACTAATCAAGGAGAGATCCAACCTAGAACTAAGGAGGAATTTCCTGACAGTGAGAACAATTGATCACTAGAGCGACTTGTCTTTATAAATTGTGGGCAACCATTTGTCTGAAACAGTACAGGGTCTCCTGCCTGAGCAGAGAGGTGGATTAGAAGACCCCTTCCAACTCTGTTATATTCTGTTATACACTGAGCAATCATCTAACCACACAGGAAGCTTTGGCTAATTCCGTAGGTTTAAATGTGTTTTGTGTGAACATAGCTTGGATATCAGCAGCTGGTGAGGGCCATTTTTATTTCTTTGCAAACTATGGCTGGGATCACATTATGTTAGCTCAGACTGACATTCTGAACGCCAGTCTGGAAAACATTTAAAAATATAAGCAAAAAACTCGGCCACTCACGGCATTTTGTCCTTTTAACAAATGGTAAAATAAAGATGAATGTCACTTGATCAACTTGTGAATTACCTGCCCAACGTTGCCAACATCCTCTGAAAATCGTTTGGGCCTAGTCTTAGCCAGGATTAGAGGCGTATTCCCTGGTTCTTGGCATTACCTGAGGCTCAGGCCTGACACTCCCAAACAGCCCAATTTCCAAACCTGAAAAAATGTTTTATTTTTGTTGACTTTCTCCAAGACAAAGAAGGAACTTGTGAAATCTGAGTGGAAATGGAGAACTGGTAAATAATTATGTCCCAGGACTATTTTTCCAATAGCAAATACTCTAGAACAGTGATGGGGAAACTTTTTTGGCACGTGCCCACATCCATAATGCAATGCCCTACCCCCGCGCATGCACACAACCCCCGCACTGCCCCCCGTGCATGCGCACAGGCCTCATTGAAGCCTCTGGACTTCCGGTTGGCCCATTGGACCATTTTTCGCCGTCCCCAGGGTTCAGGAGGCTTTCCTGAAGCCCGGGGAGAGCGAAAATGGCTGAAAAGAAGGCTGAAAATCAGCTGGCCAGCACGCGTATGTGCGCTGGAGCTGACATAGGGCAACGCCTCGCGTGCCCTCAGATATGGCTCCATGTGCCACCTGTGGCACGCGTGCCATAGGTTCGCCATCACTGCTCTAGAACTAGGAAATAATTGTTGATTTTTTTTACCCCTCTCTAACTCAGTATCTCTCAATTTAGCAGCTTTAAAATGTGTGGATTTCAACTCCCAGAATTCCCCAGCCAGGAATTCTGGGAGTTGAAGTCTACGCGTCTTGAAGCTGCCATGGTTGAGAAGCACTGCTTAGAATGAGAGAAATTAATAGCTTTCCTGAAACAATCTCCTAAATAAAGCAGAGATTATTAATTTTTGTGGGGGGGGGCATGGACCCCATGGGGATTATGGTGAAACCTATGGGCCCTTTCAGAGAAATGAATTTAAAGAGATAGCACAAAATTGGAGAGACAATAGGACAGTGTCAGTATGCTGGTAGTTGCACACTGACTTTTTACAAAGTCCTATGGTACTTGCAAGCAAGAAGTAAGTTCTGGATCATGGCCATAATCCAAAGCCAAGAAAGGGAAGGAGCAGAAGAACACTAACCAGCTTCGTTAGTCCTTAGCTGCTGGACAGCTCCTCTATGAACCTGAGTAAGTATTTCTACTCTATAAGCAATTTCTGTGTAAAATTTGGATTTACCCAGCAAGACTGATTGGAAAAGGACTGAAACCACAGGCAACAGTAGCATTGCTGACCCATTTCTTACTTTGAAACTCACGCTTTCCTGGTGCTTCAAATGGGGTAGAGCTTTTTCACACAGAGGCGTCCCATTTAAAGCATGATTGAGATGTTTTCAAACCTCCTTGGAATATGTAGAAAGGATTTATAATAGCCCCTCACGTTCGCTTCTAAAAGAACGCTCCCGTTCTGTGACATCTTTTATTTTGTGGGTTAATTTTCCTTAACTGGGCTTTCCTGAGGAATGTAGATAATGAATTTCTCTTCAGAACTGCTGAGGCAAATCATCAATTATCTGGAATCACAATATTCTGCACCCTCACGCCAGGGCCTATTCGTAGATTATCTGTTCTCCTCTTTTGCAGGACTTGGTTGAAATTAGAACAGCTTGTGGTCCATATGGCCGAGGAGACCTCCTCCTGACATTGTGAAGAAATGCTCTTTGGGTCAACCTACATGTTACATTAACTCTGCAGCAAGCAGATGACCCTGACAATTCTAATTAGTACAGAGGTAACAAACATAGGGAAAGCCAGTTTGACGTAGTGATGGAGGTGTCTGTCTAGGAACCAGGATATTGTGAATTCTACTCCTGACTTAGTTGCAAAGCCAGATGGGGTGATCTTGGGCGAGTCCCTTTCTCTCAGCCCTGGGGAAAAAAAGACAAAAGCCAACTATTTCCAAAAAATGCCATCGAGAAAACTACAGGGGGCAGTCACCAGGAGTCCAAACAGACTTGAAGACATTTAAAAAAAAACATATGTAGCAATAGCAATAGCACTTAGACTTATATACCGCTTTACAGTGCTTTGCAGCCCTCTCTAAGAGGTTTACAGACTCAGCCTATTGCCCCCAACAATCTGGGTCCTCATTTTACCCACCTCGGAAGGATGGAAGGCTGAGTCAACTTTGAGCCAGTCAGGATCGAACTCCTGGCAGTGGGCAGGCTTAGTCTGCAATACTGCATTCTAACCACTGTGCACCATGGAAGGGAGGGAGGCAGGGAGGGAGGGGGGAAGGAAGGAAGGAAGGAAGGAAGGAAGGAAGGAAGAGCAAGAGCAATAGCACTTAGACTTATATACCGCTTCACAGCCCTCTCTAAGCGGTTTACAGAGTCAGCCTCTTGCCCCCAACAATCCGGATCCTCATTTTACCTACCTCGGAAGGATGGAAGGCTGAGTCAACCTTGAGCCCTGTGAGATTTGAACTGCCAAATTGCAGTCAGCCGGCAGTCAGCAGAAGTAGCCTGCAATACTGCACTCTAACCACTGCGCCACCATGGCTCATACATTACCATATCTGGGCTACAAACATCTGGATGATTCTTTGCTATCATCTAGTGTAGGGAGTCTACACACTTGGAAACTTTAACTCTTGTGGACTTCAACTCCCAGAATTCCTCAGCCAGTTATGCTGGAGAGGAGAGATTTAGTTAGAACACCTTTACAGGTAGTCCTCAACTCATAACAATTGAGCCCAAAATTTCTGTTGCTACAAGAGACATTTGTTAAAGGACTTTTGCCCCATTTTATAACCTCTCTTGCCACAGTTCTCCAAAGCACCTGAGGGCAGGACAAGAAGCAATGGGTGGAAACTAATCAAGGAGAGAAGCATTTAGAACTAAGGAGAAATTTCCTGACAGTTAGAACAATTAATCAGTGGAACAGCTTCTCTCCAGAAGTTGTGAATGCTCCAACACTGGAGGTTTTTAAGAAGAGATTGGACAACCGTTTGTCTGAAATGGTGTAGGGTATCCTGCCTAAGCAGGGGGTTGGACTAGAAGACCCCCAAGGTCCCTTCCAACTCTGTTATTCTATTCTATTCTGAAGTTGTTAAGTGAACCACTGCAGTTATTAAGTTGGTAACACAGTTGTTAAATGAATCAGGCTTCCGCTTTGACTTTGCTTGTCAGAAGGTCACAAAAGGGGATCACATGACCTCCCCCGGGATACTGCAGCCGTCATAAATATGAGTCAGTTGCCAAACGTCTGAATTTTGATCACATGATCATGGGAATGCTGCAACGGTCCTAACGATCCTAAGTCACTTTTTTCAGTACTGTTGTAACTTTGACCGGTCACTGAACGAACTGTTGTAAGTCGAGGCCTAGCTTGGTCAAGTTGTGGGAGTGTTGATAGGTTAGTGGTTGAGGATTCTCTTTCTTCAAGCACTATGTATCTCTCCATAACTGCCTTCTCTGAAGTCTGCAGCTGGACAGGGAAAGAGATCAGGGGTGGGTTCTAACTTACCTCGCTGCCGGTTCGCTTCCTCCCACGCCGCGTGGGCGCGCGCATGCACAGTGCTGAAAACCCAGCTTCTGCGCGTGCGCAGAAGTGAAAAACAAGATGGTGGTGCCTATGGCGCCGCTGAGAGAGCCAGTTTGGGGGCGTGGCCAGCCGGCCATCGCTGCCGGTTCGGTGAGCGGGGGGTGGGTGGGGGAAATCCCCGCTACCGGTTCTAAAGAAGGAACCCACCTCTGAAAGAGATTAATATTGGAGGTGGCTCATATGTATGTCTCTGAAAGGTTGAGAACGATGGGTCACAAGGAAGCCGCTTGGTGATTGTGAATCAATGAATCAGAATAGAGCTGGAAGGACCTTGTAGGTCTTCTAGTCCAGCCCCGTGCTCAAGCAGGAGATCCTATACCATTTCAGACAGGTGACTGACCAGTCTCGTCTTAAAAACCTCCAGTGATGAAGCACCCACAACATCTGAAGGCAAGCTGTTCCACTGGTTAATTGTCCTCACTGTTAGGAAGTTTTTCTCCTCAATTCCAGGTTGCTTCTCTCCTTGGTTAGTTTCCATCCATTGTTTCTTGTCTTGCCTTCTGGTGCTTTGGAAAATAAATTGACCCCATCTTCTTTATGGTAGCCTCTCAAATATTGGAATACTGCTATCATGTCCCCCCTAGTCCTTCTTTTCTCTAGACTAGCCAAACAATAGACTGTATCTGTCCAGAGACCCCCAGAAAGGAAGCTCTAAATCAGGGGTGTCAAACTCAAGGCCCAGGGCCTGGATCTGGTCCATGGGGTGCTTAGATCTGGTCCGCAGGGCTGCTCTGGAAACAGCGTAGGACTGGCCTGCAGTGCCTCTGCCAGCGAAAACAGAGCTTGGGAGGGCCGCGAGCTCCGTTTTCACTGGCAGAGGGTTGCAGGAGGCCGTCAGGAGCCCGTTTTCTCTGGCACAGCGCTCGGGCCACCACAGGCACCCCCTACACGAGTGACGTTGGGCTGGCCATGCCCACCCTTGGCCACGCCCACACCCCCCAAGGACAAACACAACCCTGATGTGGCCCTCAATGAAATCGAGTTTGACACCCCTGCTCTAGATGTTACTTAATCTGGCACTAAATTGCATTGCCTTTTTCCTCTAAATAACTCCAAACCGGGGGGGGGGGGGGGACAAAAAACAAGTAGATGGATGCTGCCTTAACTATTAGAGTTGTGCAGATCTTCAAAAGGTTGCTCTGCTTTGATGGCTTACATGGAGCTCTCTTTTGAAGCTGCTCTATAAAGTAATAGGCTCACCCGGTTCTAAAAGGAAAAAGGGGCTATACGGCTTTCTCTTCCAAGGCCTCTTGCAATTGTTTCAACAGTTTTAAGAGGCTTCCCTGCATTTGTATCAGCCTCTTTGATAGCTTCAAGGCACCACTTGAAGATTTTGCTGGCTCCTAGAATTGCCGTCAAAAGCTTTGAAGCCAAAAACACACACACACACAGACACACACACACAGACACAACACACAAAACACCCTCCTTTGTTAAGTGGCATTGTATTGTCACTTAGTTTTGATGGGGACAATTATATTAGCTCCGTAAGGTGAAAATGCCTTCCACGGACTTTCTAAGAACAGAAATGGGAAACGGGGAAGGAGGGAAAAATGAAAAGGGAAGCCAACACGAAAATGGAGCTCAATAGAATGAAGGGTGACATCAATTGATGAGATGGCTGAGCTGCGGAAGAGGGCTTGGGAGAGAGAGAGAGAGAGACAACTTTTATGGGTTGGTGAAGGAGTGAGTAGAACCGGCGGCTCTCATTTCATTAAAATGCCTTTCTGTCTCAGGGTAGACACAGAAGCAAGTGTGCTTGTTTTCAATGAAGGAGAATATTTGTCACTCAGGGGTGAAATGAGGGGTCCTTGGTGCTCTCTGAGCTTGGTGGTTTTCTCGCAGACATCTCATGACCCAACTACGTAACATCATCAGGGCTAGAAGGGAGTAGGGTTTGCAAGAAGGACAAGGACAACCACTTTGGAGACCCTCTACCATTCCAGACAAATGGTTGTCCAGTCTCTTCTTGAAAACCTCCCGTGATTGAGCACCCACAACCTCCGGAAGAAGACCGTTCCACTGGTTGATTCTACTAATTGTCAAGAAATTTCCCCTTAGTTCTAGGTTGCTTCTCTCCTTGGTTCGTTTCCATCCATTGCTTCTTGTCCTGCCTTCAGGTGTTTTGGGGAATAGGTTGACCCCCCCCCTCTTCTTTCTGGCAGCCCCATTATACATGATTGTCTGGGAATCTCTCTCCTTGCTGCTGTCTTAGAATGTATACATTGTCTACCCAAAAGAATGTATTATCAAAAAGTGTGTGTGTGTGTGTGTGTGTGTGTGTGTGTGTGTGTGTGTGCAGTGGTGGGAGTCAATTTTTTTTACTAGCGGTTCTGTGGGCGTGGCTTGGTGGGCGTGGCTTGGTGGGAGTAGCAGGGGAAGGATACTGTAAAATC
>QLTV01012196.1:653895-665701 GCA_003457575.1 Thermophis baileyi
GATACCAGAAATCTATAAATAGATATTAATATTGATTTTTTCCTGATTGCTTATTTGTACCCTATGACAATCATTAGGTGTTGTACCTCATGATTCTTGACGAATGTATCCTTTCTTTTATGTACACTGAGAGCATATGCACCAAAGACAAACTCCTTGTGTGTCCAATCACACTTGGCCAATAAAGAATTCTATTCTATTCCATTCTATATACCTTAACTAGGGCTGGACTACAACTCCCATAATTCCAGTTGAAGTCCATGTACCTTAAATTGGGCTGGACTTCAACTCCCAGAATTCCAGCTGAAGTCATTGTATATCTTAAAGTTGCTGAAGTTGGAGAAAACCCTGCCGGAGAGAGCTCGGCCAGGCCTCCCCCCACCCCTTCCTCCACCCCGTGTCAGCGAAAATTGGCAAGGAAACAACTGTGTATTTATCGTATCTGGCAGCCTCCTCTTCTTTTGGTCCGGAGGCGGGGAGGGAAAGGCCCCAGGGAAAACACTTTTTTGGCACTTGGCAACTTTTCACTTGGATCCAAGACCCTTCTTTCCAAATGCCTTAAAGTTGCCAAATGCCTTAAAATCTGGATTCTCTCTCGGTGAGGCAATGGGTGGGAGCGAGCGGAGGCCCAGGGAAGGAGGCAGCTCATTGCCAGAAACGAGGCTGCTCACCGGCAGGTGCAGGACATGGCAATCATGTCCCCATACAGTAGCCCGGAGAGGTGGCAGTGCTGGCTGCATGCACCGTTTTGGAATCGGGGAGAGGATCGCGGCGCTGATGCACATCGCAGAGCCCCCCATCCTCCTCCTCGGACATACCTTCTCTTTCCTCCTGGCCAGATCCTCCGCCTGAAACGTGAGGATCAGGGAGCAAAGCGTTTTCATGTGGCAGCGCCGCCGCCCCTCTGCCCCCGCCCGTTTTCTTTAGCAAAGCCAAAATCCCAAGTAAAATGGCACACGCACAGAGCCTCATGTGAAATGAATCTGGGTCTTCTGAGAGGCGATTGTGTGGAGGCTCTGGGTTGTTTCTTTTGTGGGTGACCTTCTTTGGCAGGAGAGTTGTTTACTGGCTGCAAATGTCACAGCGCTGCAACGGTCTCCCTTCAGAAAAGCAGCTTCTGGCTTGAGCAGGGAGGCTGAGTGACTCGCAGAGAGAGTCTCTCTCCCTCTCTCGGGGCTAACCCGTGTGTGGAAAGGGAGGAGCTGGAAGCGCTCGCTCTCTTCCACCCACTTCCCCCCCCCGCTCCATTATGGCAACTTGCTCCTTTGCAGGCTGGTTAGTGGAGAGACACCTGGAGGAAGCAGGCTGGGGGGGGGGAAGAGGAGGAAGAAGGGAGACCGCCAAGAGCCCCCTAACTTTGCTCCCCCTTCCTCTGTTGTTCATCCACGACCTGCTGCAGGGCTCGCGCCTTGAGGCCAGATTTCCTTAAAAAAAAATGCAGCACCGAGGCTAGCTAGAAGGTGTCGGGCTGGCAAGAAGCAAGCAAGCCTGTTGATTTTTGGCAGGGACAAGGACCCCAGACCGGCTCGGGAGTCCCTTTTTCCACTTGCTTGGCTGAGGAAGAGCCGCACGATCCTGCATCTTCTGCTTTGCTGAGCCCGTGGGTGGCTGCAGCCTGGAGGGAAAGGTGCCGGTCGCTGTGAGATGCTGACTCAGAGCGCGGCTGACCAGAACGCGGCTCGCTGAGAAGGGACGTTGGTAGCTCGGAGAAGGGTGAGCGACCAACTTCCTTCTCCAAGCATCAACAGGTAACCCGCCGCTGCCTCGGCACCCGCCGGGAGCCTCTTCCTCCACCGGCCCGGCACACCAAACTTTGCACAGCAGCGGGAAGCAGCCCGAGAGCTGGGGCAGCCGCCCCACATGCTCAGCGGCTGAGCCGAGCCCCGCACGTCCCTCCGCCTCCTGCCCACCCGCCTTGCCTGCCTGCTCCTCCTGCAAGGCGGGGAGGGAGGGCAGTGAGAGGGGCGGTGGCGGTCCCTGCCAAGTGCAGCACACGGAGGCGTCTCCAGCACGCCTGTTAATCTGGCCAGCCATGCGACTACAAGTGCGGCATGGAAGCTGCGGCCAGGCAGCCGGGCGGGTGGCAGCCCCCCCCCACATGGGGAGAGGGCCAGGCCTGTGCTTGGAAGGGGCCGCTGCTCTCGCTGCCCTCCTTCCCCACCTGGCTGCAGACGTCCGCCTGCCCTCTCGAAGCAGCGCTGCCACCGTTCGCTTTTGTTTCACAGCGGGAGAAGGAAGAAAGTGGGCAGCGAGAGCGGCAGGAGAGAGAGGGACGGAGAGCTGGCAGAGGGGTGATACCAGCAGCGGGTGGACCGATGCATGCAGGGAGGGAGGGGGGAGGGAGGGAAGCGTGTGGGAGATCCTACCTGCAGTTTACTCGTGACGATCTCCTGCGCACTACCCTTCCTCCCCCCCTCTCTCCCCCCCTCCCTCTCTGCACGCATTGGTCCACCCGCTGCTGGCATGCGCAGAAGAAAAAAAAACCGGAAAAAATAAATAAATAAAAACAAGCCAAAAACAAGATGGCGATGCATACGCAGTGCCAGAAACTTGGCTTCTGCGCATGTGCAGAAGGAAAAAATAAAAATTAAAAAATTAAAAAATTTTAAAAAATTTAAAAATAAAAAATAAAAAAAAGATGGCAGCATCCACGGACCGGTACAGATCGAACCGGATCCGTGACATCATCCGTGACATCACCAGCGGGTCGCTACCATTTCGGGCGAACCGGTCCGAACCGGGAGGAACCCACCTCTGACTGAAATGTATGGTGTGGTAAAATCTACCTTACCTCTACATTTTTCAGGTTTTTTTCCCTGCAAAAGAGGCACCTCCTCTTCTACTTTTCTGGTTGTATCAGAGTTCTCTTGGTCTTTTTAATATTTCTTGTTGAAGGTAGTGGGAGATGTTAGGCTGAAGTCTTTTACTATTTTTTATTTGTTAAATTTATTTGCCGCCTATTTCGTCACGGGGCAACTCCAGGCAGCTTACAACAATAAAACAATAAAAAATAATAAACAATAAAAAAGCAAGAAATGAAAAGAGTATAAACAAAACAGAAGTAAAATAAAGCAAAATAATAGAACAATAAAATAAAGTAAAATAGCAGAACAATAAAATAAACAATGAAAAAGAAAACACGAATTCATCAATATGATAATATAATAAATAGTAAATAATCAATCTGATAATAAGTTATCGTCTGTTGGACAACTTTCCAAAACTTTCTGGCTGCTCACATTTCCTACAATGTGAACCAGATTCTTAGAGGGACTTTCCCTATATTGTCATTTTTAAGGATTTACCGGTAGTGTGGGAAGCCAAATGATCGGCAGGCCATTAGAGAGACAACTGTAGCCTGAAAAACATTCACACATATCCCTTGACACCTCATTATTCAGTAAGTGCCAGAGTCTCCCAATCCATCCGGGAGAAGTTTACTCAAAGTTTCTTCTTTCCTGAAAGCAACACCGAAAGCCAATTCTTTCATCAAAACTGAAGAAACAGAGTCAGAAGAAATTGAGAAGAATGCTCATATCTTTGATCTCAAAATCACAGGGTCCATTTCATCTTGCGTTTTCTCCTCTAGGTTCCGTAGGGCTACCATCTAAAACACCATGCCATCTCTAGAGAAACCTGAGGAAAGAAATTCCACCCACCCACAAACCCACCCCAAAATCTGGAGATGCACCTAGAATAGGACAAGCAGGACCAGAAATAATGGATGGAAAATAATAAAGGAGAGAAGCAACCTCAAACTAAGGAGAGATTTCCTGACAGTGAAAACAATTAACCAGTGGGACGACTTGTCTCCATAAGTTGTGGGTGCTCCAACACTGGAGGTTTTTAAGAAGAGATTGGACAACCATCTGTCTGGAATGGTATAGGATCTCCTGCCTGAAAAGGGGGTTGGACTAGAAGACCTCCAAGGTCCCTTCCAACTTTGTTATTCTGTTATTTATTCTGTTAGGGAAGATTATGAGTTGAGAAGTTATGAAAAATAGTAGTAGTGAATGCAGCGCTGGTTTAAACCTGTTTGTAAACCTGCTTGTGCATCAGGAGAAAAGATCTGAAACTTCTTTCCCTTCAT
Organism: Thermophis baileyi; assembly: GCA_003457575.1. Classification (NCBI taxonomy): domain Eukaryota; kingdom Metazoa; phylum Chordata; class Lepidosauria; order Squamata; family Dipsadidae; genus Thermophis; species Thermophis baileyi. The sequence goes on from QLTV01012196.1 coordinate 657,986, forward strand.
CCTTTTCACTGCTATCATCAGAAAAAGAACGGTAGTTGAAAATCAATTGTTAAAATTAACACTGGCAAATCAACGCATTTCATAACTACAGCCATATTATTACAGCATGCCACGTAATAGGTGACTGTTGACTCTCTCTTATCTCTCCCCATCTTTTTCAAAATCCTTCAATAGGTTCTAGATTTGATGTTCATCTTCTAGCCCAGGTCAACCTCTCTCAGCAGGTAACTCAAATGTTTGTACATTCAAGATGTGAAATGGAAAAGATGACAGCACAGTCCTTTCAGCAGTTCCAAGAAGGTTCCTCACCCATTTGCACTATTCAGGTGACCCTGAGGGCACAGATAAACCTCCAAGTGACGTCAAGGGCTCTCGGAAAGAGTGCTAACGACCAGGTGATTGCAAGGAATATAAATCCTTCCACCCTCCACTTTTCAGTCAGCTTCTTGGATAAGAAGCGAAACATCTTCAAGGAAAGTCCAGTTGCCTTTTGAAAAAGCACCGACAACGGCGAAGATCACACTTGTGGTAGATCAATAGCTACGTCAAACATCTTCAGCATCCCCTCACTCCCACTCCCCATTTATTCTTTGATGCTAAAGAAATGACACTTGAGTTTTTCTGTTCTTTTTTAAGGAAGAAGAACATTTTGATGGCATTCTCTTGAGGAAATATTAAACTGATTTACACCCATCACTTTTCCATGATCTGTGAGCTAATATGTTGTGGGGTTAAGGTGCTAGACTACTCCCTTAGGCATAGAAACCAGCTGAGTGACCTTCAGCCAGCGATTCTCTTTCAACTATAACTCATCCATCAGTCTTTGCAGCAATGAGCCAGCTTTAAAAAATCCCACGCAATTCCTATTGAATTATGCATTCATGGCTTCAACGATCAGAAACTGCAGCTCTCTTTCTTACTCCCTTCGTTCACACATGCTAAGCAGGGGTGGGATTCACATAATTTACCTACCTGTTCACCCAGCAGCACCAAAAATTTGAGCGCGCGCACGCACAATCTTCCCCGCATACGCTTGGCTCAGACGTGCGGCTTGAAAACGTGGCAGCACTCAAAGACCGCCCTCGGTGTCAGCGCTGGTGAGCTTAGCTGTTGTTTAGCTCAGCTGAGGCGTGGAAATCCGCTCTGCCGCGCAACTCAGCTGAGCTAAAAACCGGGAGATATATAGGGAAGGGTGGGCAGGGCCAGCCAGTGGTGCAATTTGCCGGCTCTCCGAACTGCGCAGAATCATTACTACCGGTTCGTGCGAACCGGTCCAAACCGGCTGAATACCACCTCTGATGCTAAGGTATGGCTTGTAAATCAGTGCTTTGGGCTCAACACATTCTCTGGACCTTTTTCAGAAGTCAGAAGTTACATTGCTGGATTAGATCAGGGAGATTGAGGTTCAAGTCCACCCTAAGCTGCAGAAGCTGCCCAAGTAACTGGGAACCAGTTGCTATCTCTCAACCCCATGTGGGATAAAATGGAGGCAGACCCCCACAATGTCTCGAAGGGCGCCATGGGATATGAATCTAATCCAAATAATAAACTGAGTTGAAACATAGCATTTCTTTCTATGATGTATGATGCCAGTTGGATTTACACATAGAGGTAGTCCTTGACTTACAACAGTTCGTTTAGTGATTGTTTGAAGTTACAACGGCACTGAAAAAAGTGACTTATGACCGTTTTTCACACTTTCAACTGTTGTAGCATCCTCATAGTCAGGTGATCAAAATACAGACGCTTGGCAACTGACTCATATTTATGATGGTTGCAGTGTCCCGGGGTCATGTGATCCCCTTTTGACAAGCAAAGTCAATAGGGAAGCCGGATTCACTTAACAACCATGTTACTAACTTCACAATTGTAGTGATGTAGCAACTGCGACAAGTAAAAGGTCGTAAAGTGGAGCAAAGCCCTCTTAGCAACAGAAATTTTGGACTCAATTGTGGTTGTAAGTCAAGGACTACCTTGTATACATAGATATACACATAGCTATTTCTTCCCTTCTTGAAAGCTTGGAGAAATCTTACAAATATAAAGACGGCAGTTTACAATTTTTTTATTTCCTACCCAATATTTCCCATCGTCTGATGATTCTGGGGCAATATTATGAGTCTCCTTTTTCACCAACCAGCGATGGTCAACCAGCAGTGCATAACAATGCCAATCCATGCCTAAAATAGCTGCCTCAGGAGCAAACTCCCACTCCCTGTGACATCACTGTTTTTTCCCCTCAAACGTTGAAGAACATCAAGCTCAGCTCCATTCGTGGTGGAACACATACCAGCTGGCTCTCGCAAAAGCCTACTTCCTGGCATGTGGGCTCCAGACTCAAGGTTTTCAAGTGCTCCTTTGCTTGCCTGCCATATGTGCTGTGGGTACATTTTCAGTGCCCACCGTCTTCCCTCAGCTTTCAGCTCATGCTCTGTTTTCATCACTCGGGAAATGTCAGAGTCTGTCACGCTTCTTCCAGTTCCACAGTGGCCGAAAGTGTTGTGGCCTTCCAGAGGTTCAGCAGTTTTATTCAAGTATGGGGACTGGGAGGGCTGGAACTCTTGGACCTTGTCCTGCACGGATCCTGTTGTTGTTATGGGGGGTGGTCTCTATTGATCTCTTGTTGACTCACCCACCCATGCTGATGTGCTCCAGTTTACTATTCTCCAAAACACCTGAAAGCTAGACAAGAAGCAATGGATGGAAACTAATCAAGGAGAGAACCAACTTAGAATTAAGGCGAACTTTCCTGACAGTTAGAACAATTAATCAGTGGAACGGCTTGCCTCCAGAAGTTGTGGGTGCTCCATCACTGGAGGATTTTAAGAAGAGATTGGACAACCATTTGTCTGAAATGGCATAAGGTCTCCTGCCTGCGCAGGGGGCTGGACTAGAAGTCCTCCAAGGTCCCTTCCAACTCTGTAATTCTGTTATTCTGTTACTGGCCGAGCCACTATTTGTAATGGTGCCACCAGGGTTGGACTTGGGACAGAAGACAAAGGACCTACTAGTAAAGTGTATAGAATGGCACCTGAATACTGGAGGGCTGAAATAAATACAGGTAGTCCTCCACGTATAACCGTTCATTTAATGACCGTTCGAAGTTACATCACTGAAAAAAGTGACTTACGACTGGTTTTCACACTTACGACCATTACAGCATCCCCATGGTCACGTGATCAAAATTTAGGTGCTTGTCAACTGGCATGCTTTTATGACAGTTGCATTGTCCCAGGCTCAAGTGATAACCTATCTTTATTATTTTTATAAATAACTCAAGGCAGCGAATACACACAATACTCCGTGCTTCTCCTACTTTTCCCCTAACAATCATCCTAGGAGGTGAGTTTGTCTGAGAGAGAATGCTGGCGCAAAGACACCCACCCAGCTTTCGTGCCTAAGGCAGGACTAGAACTCACAGTCTCCTGGTTTTTAGCTTGGTGCCACTAGACCAAATCCCATGTATGCCTTCGAGTCATCGTTGGACTATCCTGCCTGGACTATTCCTTGACAAGATTTCAGAAGTGGTTTGACATTGCCTCTTTCCTAGGGCTGAGAGAGAGGGACTGGCCCAAAGTCATTCAGCTAGCTTCGTGCCTAAGATGGAAGTAGAACTCACCATATCCTGGTTTTTAACTTGCTGCTTTAATCACTAGACCACACTGTCTCTAAACTTGCTGAATTTTGCATTTTTATCTGGCTGCTGAAGGTTTTTTTCATTAGTCTGCAGCTCAGATGATTCTTTCTCCTCTACGGGTCTACTTACTAAACATGTCTTATACTTTAATCCTCCTCGGGACTACTGTTTTAATGTATGAGCAATGACATTTCGGCTATCGGCACACTCTGATATCAAAAAGAAGGAAGACTGGGGCTGATCACTAAATAGAAAATGAATCACAGTGGCTATCGGGTGCCAAAGTTTCTGAAATGAACAGTTGGGTTGTACTTTTTCTCCTTTTTTCCTTCCTTCAGTTGTATTTAGAATTCTAGACAGCATTTCAAGCTGATCATAGCTCCCAAATCAGAAAGTTCAACTAGTAAAAAAAAAACCTTAACAATTTAATCCTTAGGACACTGAATAATGCCACTCTTATTCTGAATAAAAATTGCCAGATTGATATTTTTTGTTTTAAAAGTTTGAGGGTAAGAAAAGATGACCCTTTTCCTTATCTCTTAACTATCCCAGCAAAAGAGGCTAGTGGTGAAATCCAATTTTTTTTACTACTGGTTCTGTGGGTGTGGCTTGGTGGGCGTGGCTTGGTGGGCGTGGCTTGGTGGGCGTGGCAGGGGAAGGATACTGCAAAATCTCCATTCCCTCCCCACTCCTGGGGGAAGGATATTGCACAATCTCCATTCCCACCCCACTCTGGGGCCAGCCAGAGGTGGTATTTGCCGGTTCTCCAAACTACTCAAAATTTCCACTACTGGTTCTCCGAACTACTCAAAATTTCTGCTACCGGTTCTCCAGGACCTGTCAGAACCTGCTGGATTTCACCCCTGGCTAGAGGGGAAGAAAGAGTTGGGACTTTGTCATAGAAGATGGAACTGTCATACCTTCTCATTCTTCCACTTGAATTTGTTCCTTCAAGTACAGGTAGTCCTCGATTTACAACCATTCATTTAGTGACTGTTCAAAGTTACAACACCACTGAAAACAGGGACTTATGACTGTTCGTCACACTTTACATAACATGTTTGAAGAAGGATAACTTCAGCCTGGTCCTTTGTCCCTTGAGTGAGAATTCTTGATTGGATTGTTGAACAATCCATTTATTCATTTTCTTTGCTGTGTATGGTCTCCCCTGGACTCTTCTCCAAGGCCAAATTTCAGAAGTGTCAATTTAAAGGTCTATCATTTCACACTTTGAAATCAGAACATCGCTGGAAACCTACGATAGGCATCCTTCACAACTCAAACGTTTCTGAATGCTTCAGTGCATTCAGTGCAAAAGAATATGCGGGACGTAATCGGGGTAGGTCACCAGGAGCAGAAGTTTAGTCTTCTGAGCTTTCCGACTTGCGCTGGAGCCCATCCTGAGGGAACGTCTGTCTGAGAGAAGATTCTGGCAGAGAGACGTTCCAATGTTCCAATTCTGGAAAATTCTGACAGAGAGAAGTTCTCTGAGGATGGGCTCCGGCGTGAGTCCCAAAGCTTGGAAGACTGAAACTCTGGTTCCGTGATCAACCCAGATTGGATCCTGCAATATTATCCTGGAATAAGTATATTTCAATGTTCCCTCTAAGCTGCGCGGCTGCGCGGCTGCGCACGTGACAGGGAATCGCCGCGCGGCAGTTTCCAACTGCCGCGTGGCGATTTTCAATGTCAGAGGGAACATTGGTATATTTATTTATTTATTTATTTATTTATTTATTTATTTATTTATTTATTTATTTATTATTTTTTATTTATTTATTTATTTATTTATTTGTCAAGCGTATATATGATTACGAACAAAGTATAAACAGAGTATAAACATGTTTGTGAATATATAAGTACAAGCATGGTTATGAGTACAAGAAATTTAACGAGTATATGGGTACATTAGGACAGGGACGGTAATACGGTAGGTATTTGCCTTCATTCATAATACACATATTAAGGAAACATATGTAGAATAAAGGAATCTTAGTAGAAGCTGATATCAGATAACGTTCCATCACAGTGGAGAAATTGCTTTGAAAATTGCCCAGTTGCAACGAAAAGTCCGTGGGAGAAGAAATATACCTCAAATACAAGTCAATTTGGATCTCTGCATGTACTTTTTTTTTTGAATACGGAAGAAAAACACTAGAAAATAAATTTCAGAAATTGGAAAACTGAACTCTGGAAAACGGAGAACAGAGGGGAAACTCAGATTGCTCGGATGCGAAGTGGCCTCTGATCAAATCTGGAGTTGGACTGCCCTCCTTTAACCAGAACACGATGGAAAGGCAAGCTTGATTTGACTTGGAAGGAAAGAGTGGGTGGAAAAGGGGAAGAGATGGTTAATCAACAGATCCAGGCTGACTTCAAAGTGATATCTTGTCTTCACGCTGTCTAATTACAGTGCATTTATCTTTCTGGCCATGCCTTGTAATGAATTCAAATGAATCACCCTGGAAGTTGCAGACCCAGATAAATGGTAGCTGACATAGCTGGGCTGGAGATGGCCAACAGGACCCAGCGATCAGTGGGGAGGGAGGAAGAAGACACTCCCCCCCCCCCGCTTCTCTGCTTTTTCCGATTACAGCTTTGCAGGGAAAGGGAGACCAGAGAGAGGAGGAAGGAGGAAAATATACACCAAATAATCTTTGAGCTGCCAGCCAAGAATGATCGGATGCCCCTTGGATGCAAAGAATTGCGAATGGTTTTCAGATCACACGTCACGTCCATTCTCCGTCCTTTCTGTTTTATTCCAGCAGCCGATGAAGGAAAGGAAAATGTAGGCAACTAAATTAAACATGAGAACTGCAGCTGTGCCCTGCTCTCTCGTCATCCCGAGGAGCTGTCAAAAAGCTGGAGTTTTCTTTGTTTTAACCAGGTGAGGGATCTCTCATCTGCTGGGTGCTTCCTTCCCTTGTTAGGGCCACTAACAAGTCACAGATGGGTGGGTGGAGCCACAGCTGAAGTAGAAGATGCCACCTCAAGTCTCTTGCTGATTACCACCTTCTCTTCCTCTCCGTTGCTCCAGGGCATGACACAAACATCTTGATACCGATCTGATTATTTGCCTAGAGCTTTTCAAATTAGATCAAGGAATACATGACCGCATTGTCTGTTTCTGTTGGAGAAGGTCTACAAAAGCTTGGCTGCCCCGTGTGTAGAAAGTCCCTAATTCAGGCCTTAACTTCTTCAACTGAAGGATCAGCTAGCATATAATATAGAACCGTAAGGCTGGAAGGGACCTCGGAGGTCTTCTAGTCCAACCCCCTGCTCAAGCAGGAGACCCTATACCAGTGATGGCGAACCTTTTTTTGCTCAGGTGCCAAAAGGGCGTGTGCGTGCGCAATAGCGCATGCGTGCTTGCCCACACCCATAATGCAATGCCCTCCCCCCCGCGCATGCGCGCACAACCCCCTCCACGCGCATGCACGCAGACCTCACTGAAGCCTCCAGACTTCCGGTAGGCCCGTTTTTCGCCCTCCCCAGGCTTCAGGAAAACCTCCGGAGCCCGTGAATGGCAAAAAATGGGCCCAACGGGCCTACTGGAAATTTGTTTCTGAACTTCCAGTAGGCCCGTTGGGTCTGTTTTTCCCCATCCACAGGCTCCGGAGGCTTTCCTGAAGCCTGGGGAGGGTGAAAACGGCTTCCCCCCGCCCTCTGGAATGCCGAAAATCAGCTGGCCAGCGTGCACATGCACGCTGGAGCTGACATAGGGCAACGCCTCACATGCCCTCAGATATGGCTCCGTGTGCCACCTGTGGCACGCGTGCCATAGGTTCGCCATCACGGCCCTATACCATTTCAGACAAATGGTTGGCCAATCTCTTCTTAAAAACCTCCAGTGATGGAACATCCACAACTTCTGGAGGCAAGCCGTTCCACTGTTTAATTGTTCTCACTCTTAGGAAGTTTCCTTGGAGGTCTTCTAGTCCAACCCCCTGCTCAAGCAGGAGATCCTATACCCGTGATGGCAAACCTATGGCACGCATGCCAGGGGTGGCACGCAGAGCCCGCTCTGCTGGCACACGCGCCGTCGCCCCAGGTCAGATCTCCGTGGCGTTTTTTTCCTG
>QLTV01012196.1:666267-682603 GCA_003457575.1 Thermophis baileyi
TTATCTGCCACAATGTCCTACCTGTCAATGACTACTTCACCTTCCACCACACCAATCCACGAGCACACAATAGATACAAACTTCATGTAAACCGCTCCAAACTCGACTGCAGAAAACATGACGTCAGCAACAGAGTGATTAATGCCTAGAATTCACTACCTGACTCTGTGGTTTCTTCCCCAAACCCAAAAAACTTTAACCTTAGACTGTCTACTGTCGACCTCACCCCATTCCTAAGAGGTCTGTAAGGGGCGTGCATAAGCGCACCAGCGTGCCTACCGTCCCTGTCCTACTGTCCTATTGTCTTCATCTATCTGTATTCACTTTGATTATGTTTATGATTATACCTATACCTGCTATCTTGTACATGTTTGACAAATAAATAAATAAATAAATAAAATAAAAATAAGTTGGATCTCTCTTTGATAAGGTTCCTTCCATTGCTTCTTGTCCTGACCTCAGGTGCTTTGGAGAACAGGTTGACCTCCTCTTCTGTGTGAGATTTCCTCAACTACAGGTCAACCCCTAGCCCTTCTTTTTGTTAGACTGGACATACCTACCTACTTTCCTCCATCGTTGATGGTTTCTGACCTACACTTTTAAATCTGTTGGTTCCATGTGAATGTGTAATTTGAGACCTACAACAAGTATCATTCTAGATCTGACTCCTTTAAGGCAAACCCTCTGCATCTCCATGGAGAATTAAGGATCTCGGCAAGGAACACTGAACAAACACAGCAGGATAGGTCTGCAAAAGTCATGCCAGACACATAGATGGAAAAGAAAAATTGGCACGCAATCAATTGTCTTCATGACAAAAACGTACAGGAATGTTAACTTAAGATCATTTGACACATAGAATTTACAATAGCCAGCAAAGGAGATTCTCCACTCTGGCCAAATAATAATCACATTCAGCAAGCTCTTTGATCTCTAGTGGTTGGACCCAAGCATTGGGTTACGACCTTGAGGGAAAATAGGTCACAGACTACCAAGTAAATTGCTAGTTACAGCCCATTACTCCTGGGAGTGAATTGACTGAGATGTTTGCCTGACTCACAAAGCCTCTTAGACTCGCCCTCCTGTGATATAACGTGCCCATTATCCTTTGCTTCAAGCTTTGCCAAAAGGCACAATTTAACAGGCAGCTTTCTTCCCGAATCTCCATTCTCCCCATTGCTAAGTGAAGTTATGAACGAGAAGTTGTGGAAAGAACATGTAGGTCTGTTGATGCTTCTGGCTGCTAAATATTCCAGCCTGCCCACCTTGCCTTCTTTCCTAATCCCCCCTTCGCTTTTATTCCCCCCCCTACATAATCAGTTGTCATTCCAGGACCCATAAATACAAACCATCTGGACCAATTTGGCACTAGCAGAAAATAAAGTAGGCAGTAGATTTTAGGAAGTCACAGTGTTGTGTTGAAGACCTGCTCTGCATATCTAAATGGCCATGTCGACGTTGAAGAAATCGGACCTGTTTATCCAGGTTATTGAACATGGAGTGGAAAGGGACAGATAACAGAATAGAAGAATAACAGAGTCGGAAGGGACCTTGGAGGTGTTCTAGTCCAACCCCCTGCTTAGGCAGGAAACCCTATTCCATTTCAGACAAATGGTTGTCCAGTCTCTTCTTGAAGACCTCCAGTGTTGGAGCACCCACAATTTCTGGAGGCAAATCATTCCACTGATTAATTGTTCTCACTGACGGGTCCTTGGTGTTCGTTGATATTGCTTGTTTTCTTGCAGACGTTTCATTACCCAAAGTAGGTAACATCATCAATGCTAGTGACTATCACTGCTAGTCTGATCAGTGCAATGATCACTGCTAGTGATCAGTGAACTGATGATGTTACCTAGTTTGGGTAATGAAATGTCTGCAAGAAAACAACCAAGTTCAAAGAACACAAATATTCCTGAGCTACAAATATTCGACCTAATTGTTCTAGGTTGCTTCTCTCCTTGATTAGTTTCCATCTATCGCTTTGTGTTCTACCTTCAGGTGCTGGAGAATAGCTTGACCCCTTTCTCTATGGCAGATATTGGAACACTGCTATCATGTCACCCTTAGTTCTTCTTTTCACTAAACTAGACATACCCAATTCCTGCAACTGTTCTTATACCATTTTCTTCTTCATCTCAGACTCAAAGGTGTCCCACGTTGGCTCTGCATGCAAACCATATTGTCCACGTCGCCTGCCTTTAGAATTCTCCATCCAAATATTCTTTTCTTTACCAATAGATACTGGAGATTTGGCAGTATGAACAATGCTGAACAACCGGTCCATCACTTTTCATCTGAATTTGAAAGGTAACATCACAGAGAAGCCATCTTCAGTTGTTCCTCTAGGACAAGGGCAATGTTTGCTTTTCAAAAGAATGTTGGCTTACAACTCCTACTATCTCACTGATGATGTCAGCCAGGAGTGACAGGAGTTAGAATCCAAGCAGTATCTAGCTATCCACATGTCACTCATCCCTGGTCTAGAGGCTTTGGAATGAAACCAGAATTTCTTGTTTAAGGATCAGGCATTATCTAGAGGGCCCTAAAATGGAGAAAGGCCAATTTAGAGAAAGAGACGCTTTCTTAAAAAAATATAGACTATTTCTTAGTCTTGTGTCCATGCATTTTAGGACTGAAATCCCAGCTAAAATCATGGCCATGTACAAATCCAGATATCAGTGTTCTTAGCTCTTTCTTGATTGAGGACTACCAGGGATTTAAAAAAAAAAAAACCTAGGACTTACTTCTTCCAAGTTACACCTCAGAAGTTCTTTGCCAAAAAAAAAAAAAAATCATAGAAAAAGGGTAAGATGCATATAAATATCTATACAATTTTGTATGGTGACTGATTGCTATTAATCAAGGCATCTTTTAACTAAAATAACACAAGTGCAATCAGTATTATTGCTACTCCAATTTGGGGCCACCTATGGAACAACACAATTTTGCCATTCCATCGTTTCATCACTGTCTTTTGTGAGGTGCAAAGGCTTCCTAGACAGCCTGCAGATTTAATAATTTCTCTAGGTAGGGAAGGCAACGTGTTGTCCTTCATTCATTGCAAACTTCCTTTCCTTAACCCTCAGCTGGTCTTGCTTAATAGCAAGGGATTATGAAGCTGAAATACTTGCTTCCTTAATCAACTGTAACCATCAGGAAGCCTTCTACAGGCTTACTTTTGCACTGCCCTGTAATTTATGTATTTGTAATTTACATAATGTAATTTCAGGGTTGCAGGCACCACAGAGTGATAGCCAGAATGGATCACTGTCACCATGAGTCACGGTGGCGCAGTGGTTAGAGTGCAGTATTGCAGGCTACTTTCTGCTGACTGCCGGCTGCCTGCAATTTGGCAGTTCGAATCTCACCAGGCTCAAGGTTAGACTCAGCCTTCCATCCTTTCGAGGTGGGTAAAATGAGGAACCAGACTGTTGGGGGCAAGAGGCTGACTCTGTAAACCGCTTAGAGAGGGGCTGTAAAGCACTGTGGAGCGGTATATAACTGCTATTGCTATGAATATTTCCCCTTCCAAAAATCTGGGTTGTGTGTGCCAGATTTGAATGCCTCACAATGTGCTTGTGATCTTACACATCCAGCTTTCTGCAAATTCAAAATGGCAGTTCCAAGATGCTGTTTGTTGACAGTGATTATCCCTTTCCAGGTCTTATTAGCATACTATTGGATCCACCAATGAGAACAGTTTTCAGAGTTTTGAAAAGGAAGTTATATTTGTATCCACAAATAGGAGCCTTCACAATTCTAGGGACAGATCTGCTCGCGTTCTTGTCAACAAATATATATATATATATATATCTTAATTATATCTTCATCTTAAGACTTTTAATGGATCCTTAAAGGGCCACAGTTCCTCTCCATCCCAAAAGAGCTTTTTCAAAAGGGAAGTGGACTTTTCTTAGTTTCTTTTCCCTTGAAAACATTTTGCTTCTCATCCAAGAAACTTCTTCAGTTCTCAGAAGAAATTCTTCTTCAGTTCAATTCTGTTCAAGCTTCAATGTTTTCAAGGAATAAAACCAAGGAAAGTCCAGTTGCCTTTTGAAAAAAAAAAAAAAAAAAAAACACCTTTGGGACAACCATGACCTGGAGGATTGAGAATCTCCATAAACAGTTCCTCTCCATGTTTATGTGAACATGCTAAAATGACGAAGAGAGCAGTTAAGATCTGAGCAGCAGCACCCTCAGCAAGTTCTCCTAATTTGTCTCCGGCTGGACCATACCATGAAGTGGAAGATGGGATGGGCGTGGAATTGTTCCCTCCTTTCTTAGGTGCACAGATTTCAGGAAAAAGCTGAGCATCACAACCAGATTTTAACTGCAGATTGGTTGTGTCCAGGGTAGGAGGGAAAATAGTCGAACTACAGCCTGATTGCAGTTCAGGCAGCAACAAATGTTATGTCAAAGGTCTACCACATCTCCACAACTTGGATAATAAAGGCTGATATTCCCCAATAAACCAATTAACTCTCTTTTTCTCAAATCATAGCTAATCATGACCTTATGGAGGTGGGTGGGTCATAATAGTTTGCTTCCTCGCGTTCCATGTTGAGAGCCCTCTAAGATTCTTAATCTACTGTATATACCAGGGGTCAGCAACCCACGGCTCTTTCATCCTTCTATTGCGGCTCCCTCTCGCCAGTTGGCACCACAATTTTGAGAGGAGCTTCTGGTTAGGGAGGGGAAAAGCATGGCACGCCAGGAGGAGACTCTATGGCAAGGGGTGGGTTTTCCGATCAGCTCCACAATTGATAGGGCTTTCGGTTAGGACAGGTAGAGGAAAAAGGACGCTGCGCTAAGAGGAGACTATGGTGGGGGAACTGGACTTCCAGTCAGCTCCAGAATTGAATGGGGGGCTTCCTGTTAGGACCTTTGTGGCTCTTTGAGTGTTTAAGGTTGCTGACCCCTGGTTTATACTTTAGTTTTGCTTCAGAAGTAGTATCTCTCTGTGTGTTTTTAAAGTGCCAGCTTCGAAGAAAGAGCTAGCTGTTGGGTATTATTATTTTTTAAGAATAACCTGATGACTGTTTTATGGAGAAGAGAATGTCAATCAATTTCTTATTCCAGCCATTCTGACAAAGCTTACCAGATATGAAATCACTGGAAACGTTCTAATTTGATCAAAATAACATGAAGCCAGGAAAAGCTCCAGGTCCAGACAAGATAACTCCTTCTTGCTTAAAAGTCTGTGCTGACCAATTGGCCCCCATCTTCACCCGAATCTTCAATAAATCGCTAGAGATATGCCATGTTCCTTCTTGCTTCAAACGCTCTACTATCATCCCAGTGCCGAAGAAGGCCACCATCAAGGAACTGAATGACTACAGACCAGTTGCTCTAACATCTGTAGTTATGAAAACCTTTGAAAGGCTAGTACTGTCCCACTTGAAAACCATCACGGATCCATTGTTAGATCCCCTGCAATTTGCATACTGAGCAAATAGATCGACAGATGATGCTGTTAATATGGCTCTGCACTACATCCTACAACATCTTGAATCTCCAAAGACCTACGCAAGGGTCCTCTTTGTAGACTTTAGTTCAGCATTCAATGCCATCATTCCAGAAACTCTTCTAACTAAGCTGAACCAGCTAGCGGTACCTGAACACACTTGTAAGTGGATCATAAGCTTCCTAACAAACAGGAAGCAGCAGGTGAAGATAAGCAGAATCACATCAGATACCTATACAATTAGCACAGGGCCCCCCCAATGCTGTGTGCTCTCTCCACTTTTCTTCTCTCTATATACCAATGACTGCATCTCTAACAATCCATCTGTTAAACTACTGAAGTTTGCAGATGATACAACAGTGATTGGTCTCATTCAAAAACGTCATCAAAAAAGCACAACAAAGAATGTTCTTTCTGCGCCAACTCAGGAAGCTCAAACTGCCCAAGGAGCTGCTGATACAGTTCTACAGAGGAATTATTGAGTCTGTCATCTGCACCTCTATAACTGTCTGGTTTGGTTCTGCAACCCAACAAGGCAGACACAGATTTCAGAGGATAATCAGAACTGCAGAAAAAACAATTACTGCCAACCTGCCTTCCATTGAGGACCTGTATACTGCATGAGTCAAAAAGAGGGCTGTGAAAATATTTACTGACCCTTTGCATCCTAGGCATAAATTGTTTCAACTCCTACCCTCAAAACGATGCTATAGAGCACTGCACACCAGAACAACTAGACACAAGAACAGTTTGTTCCCTAACGCCATCACGGTGCTAAACAAATAATTCCCTCAACGCTGTCAAACTAGTTACTAAGTCTGCAGTACTATTAATCTTCTCATCGATCCTATCACCAATCTCCTCCCACAAATGACTGTATGACTAACTTTGTTGCTTGTATCCTTACAATTTATATTGACTGGTTCCTACTATGATTTGATTGCTTATTTGTACCCGGACTATCATTAAGTGTTGTACCTTATGATTCTTGATGAACTTATCTTTTCTTTTATGTACACTGAGAGCATATGCACCAAGACAAATTCCTTGTGTGTCCAATCACACTTGGCCAATAAAAAATTCTATTCTATTCTATTCTAAGTGTTAGAACCACTTTATACTGCACTGGTGAGACCATACTTGGAATACTGCATCCAGTTCTAGTCACCATGATACAAAAAAGATCTTGAGACCCTAGAAAAGTGCAGAGAAAAACAACAAAGATAATAAGGGGTCTGGAGGCTAAACCATATGATGAACCACTGAGGGAACTAGGTATGTCTAGTCTAATGAAGAAAAGGACTGGGTGACATGATAGCAGTCTTCTAATATTTGAGGGACTGTCACAGAGAAGAGGGGGTCGACCTATTCTCCAAAGAACCTGAGGGCAAGGCAAGAAGTAACAGCTGGAAGATCATTAAAGAGAGATCCAACCTAGAACTAAGGAGAAATTTTCTGACAGAACAATTAATCAGTAGAATGGCTTACCTCCAGAAATTGTAAATGCTCTATCACCGGAGGTTTTCAAGAAGAGACCAAACAGCCATTTATCCGGAATGGTATAAATTCTCATCTTGAGCAAGGGGCTGGACTAGAAGACTACCAGGGTCCCTTGCAATTCTATTATTCTATGTTTTATGATATATTTGGAGTAGATATGGTGACTGGAGATAACCTCCACAGCAGCCATTTTGTGAGTAGGCTTAGAATATAGTTTGGGACAGGGCCTGCTCTTCTCCTCAAAGTTCTCAACTCTAGTCCTGAATCAAAGAGTCAGAAGGGACATTAGCATGTTACCTCTCCGACCAAGTTAAAGACCTAGCAGATATCAGCACCCAACATCCTTGACGTAGTTAGTGTTAATCTTGGATAGATATTATGTCTTAGGAGATTGTGTGATAGCTGGGAGAATTCTGGGAATTGAAGTCCACAAATCTTCAAGTTGCCAAGATTGAAAAACACCAGTCTAGTCATTTATGAGTTTGGTCTCTGAATGAGATCATTGGTACTCACCTTTCCATCACACGTAGTGTTATTCAAAGTTTCTCCACTTATTATTTCTTGTTCCACGTTTTGCAGCTGTAGGTCATCAAATCTGAAGTACACTTGAAGGAAACGCATTACATCTTGACATTTATTCAGCTAATTATTCACCTTCAGAAAATCTAAAGCTGGGGGAGGGGGGAGAGAGAAAGAAACATGTCATAAATAAACAGTATAATTGGTAGAATAATTATACAATGTCAAAGTGAAGTTTGCAGCCACGATGTTCTTTTCAAGTTTTAGAGAACTTTCTGACTTGTAAGTCCACTTTGTAAGAGTATAGAGAGAGAGAGAGAGAGAGAGCTTGTTCGAGGTCCTATTATTGTGAAACATGATCAAAGGGCAGAGAACAGAAATAAATTTTTACAATGTAATATGATAACGAGAACCAGTCTGGCATAATGGCTAAAGCACTGGGCTAGAAACCAGGAGACTGTAAGTTCTAGTCCAGTGATGGCTAACCTTTTCCGGACTGAGTGCCCAAAGTGCCCGAACCCCCAAAATGCAATGTGTGCGGAGCCCCCGCGTATGCACCCCGCCCCCTGTGCATGTGCACCCCCCACATGCGCCCCACCCCTGCACATGCACATGGCCCCCTGCACGCCCCCGTGCATGTGTGTGCCACCCCGCATGCCCCCCGCCCCCCGCGCATGCACGGCAGAGATCCAAAGACCAGCTGGGCAGCGGGAGGCATGTGTGCATGCGCAGTGGAGCTGAACTGAGGTGATGGCTTGCATGCCCACAGAGAGGGCGCTGTGTGCCACCTCTGGCACGCGTGCCACAGGTTCGCCATCACGGTTCTAGTCCTTCCTTAGGTATGAAGTCAGCTGGGTGACCTTCGGCCAGTCCTGTCTCAGCCCTGGGAAGAAGACAGCAAGGACCAACCACTCCTGAAGATCATTCAGGGACTTATCCAGGCGATTGCCAGGAATCAAGTCTGACTTCTAGGTGCGCACAAACACATATGAACAAACACACAACATCCATCCATGAACAATACCTACAAGCAGCTCATCCCTCTGATACAAGTCACAGCAGGTCTTCAATCCTCTGTGCCAGATCTGCCATCACACTGCTTCAGCCTTGCTTCACTTCGATGGCATCCTGCCATTAAAAAAAAAGGGGGGGGGGAAGGGAAAGCAGGGGAATATAGGCAGGGGGGATGACAGGAACCAGAGGTGCCATCCTGAGACAAGAGCCAAAGGCGTGAGAACGGAATGCAAACGCCCACCAAAGAAGCGCCAAACTTTAGAGCTGTTACCAAAACACCTAGTTTCAATACCATTGGACATTAATGAAATGACCAAAGGGGGAGGGCCTGGGAGAAGGGAAAATCACTGTGTTTGCGTGGGAATATTCATATCTGGCTTTGCTTACGCTGTAACCACTTGGCTTTAGTAAGACTATACCTTTCGCTGTGAATGGAGTCAAGGGTCTTTCTTTCCTAAATGCCCAAGCTGGGACAGTCCTGACACTCTGAGATGAGTTCATATATGGATCTTCCCAACTTTTCTCCAAAGTGGATACATAATCCCATCCCGTGACCCAAAATAAATAAAATAGAGGAAATCCAATTTGGGGGTGAGGGTCAGGCTTGGCCTCTCTTTTGTCTCCACATTCAAGGCGCAGCTCTTTATTTGAGAACTTTTGGCTCAGCTGGAGAGTTGAGCGCATAAAACAAGTAGAATAGAAGACAACAGCGATGCTTGAGCGATGAATTGTTATTCCCCATCCGGACATCACGCCTCTGAAAAGAGAGCCGGCTCAAGCAGGAAATAGGCTTTCCCATTCTTCACCCGCAATCATTCACCAGCCCAAAGGAAATCTTGGATGCATAAAAAGCAGCTCTGTACCAGCACACAGCATTTTAAAGAGGCCTTTTTTAAACGAACAAGAGTGATAAGGGGAAACTAGCAAGATAAACATTGCAGATTTCTCATGTGTGGTTTTTTTTTTATTTTTTAAAACGCCTGTGCGATTCACTACGATATAAAGAGTCTTGGATCCCTGTGAAGTTCTGCTGCAGTGTTTCTCAACCTCAGCAAATTGAAGATGTGTGGATTTCAAGTCCCGGAATTCTCCAGCCATCATTAGTGGGGTAGTGAAATGTCTGCAAGAAAACAACCAAGCTCAGAGAGCACCAAGGACTCCACAGTTCTACCCCGAGCTAAAGATATTCTCTTCTGTTGGAACCAGACAAATAAACCAAGCAGTAAACAACAGCCTAGTTAAGGAACTTCCAAGGTTAAAACCAAACCCACACTGACAAGCTACTGTATATAAACAGGGAGCAAAATTCCCATGCTAGCTAACATTGATGATGTTACCTAGCTGGGTAATGAAACGTCTGCAAGCAAACAACCAAGCTCAGAGAGCGCCATGGACTCCACATGTGGATGACCATTAGATGGCAGCAAAGAGATGAAATGTACTGCCACCTGGTGGTCACCCTAGTAAATATAAACTGAGGGTTTCTTCTCCTCTGTGCCGTCATTGGCTTGCCCTAGATAAATGACTAGATTCCTTTTTGGCCACACACCAGCCATGCAGAAGATCACAACCTGGTTGGTTTAAATAAATAAATAAATCAAAGGACTGACTGGGGTCTTCTGTGTTGACAAGTCCCAAAGCAGTTCTGAACTCTTCCTACCACTGATGTTACTTAGTTGGGTAATGAAACGTCTTCGAGTCAATCCCCAAATCCCCTCGAGCACCAAGAACTCCACATTCATGAACCTTTGGGCAGGATCAACCTTGAAACGGCATCATCTGAAACTAACCACTGGATGGGGAAGGAGGAGGAGGAGTAGGAGGAGAAGGGGAAGAAGGAGAGGGAAAGTGGGAGGGGGAGGGGAAAGGGGAAGAAAGGGAAGAAGGGGAAGAAGGAGAGGGAGAGGGAGAGGAGGAAGAGGAGGAGGAGGGGAAGAAGGAGAGGGAGAGGGGGAAGAGGAGGAGGAGGGGAAGAAGGGGAAGAAGTAGAGGGAGAGGAGGAGGAGGAGAAGGAGGAAGAAGAGGAGAAGAAGAGGGAAAGTGGGGGGGAAGGGGAAGGGAAAGAAGGGGAGAAGAGGAAGAAGAAGAAGAGAGAGAGTGGGAGGGGAAGGAGGAAAGGGAAGAAGGGGAAGAAGGAGAGGGAGAGGGAGAGGGAGAGGAGGAAGAGGAGGAGGAGGGGAAGAAGGAGAGGGAGAGGGGGAAGAGGAGGAGGAGGGGAAGAAGGGGAAGAAGTAGAGGGAGAGGGAGAGGGGGAAGAGGAGGGGGGGAGGCATGGAGGGGAAGAAGGAGAAGAAGGAGAAGGAGAGGGAAAGGGAGAGGGGGAAGGGGAGGAGGAGGAGAAGAAGAAGGAGAGGGAGAGGGGGAAGGGGAGGAGGGTGGGAAGAAGGAGAAGAAGGAGAGGGAGAGGGAGAGGGGAAAGGGGGGAAGGAGGAGGAGGAGAAGAGGAAGAGGAAGAGGAAGAGGAAGAGGAAGAGGAAGAAGAAGAAGAAGAAGAAGAAGAAGAAGAAGAAGAAGAAGAAGAAGAAGAAGAAGAAGAAGAAGAATCCCTTGTGCTAATGAAATCTTGACTTTAACGTGGAGGATTGAAAACGGATTGTGCTCTAAGTTGAATTGCGGGCCTTCTGAGATAAGCCGAACAAATGAAGCACTGGCTGCAGAATGCAGAATCCCCCATCCTGAGAAACCTTCGCTTTGTCTTGTTTTCAGAGCCGGTTCCTGCATCCTGCAAGAATGAGCAGTGACAATAGATGGATTGTCAGTCTAATTAGTACCACTCTTCCCCCCCCCTTTCCCCTTACTCCTAAGCTGGAATGGATAAGGCATTTCCATAGTTCGTTTTAAAGAGACAGATTTATATTTAAGGGGAGGATATTGATCCATTTAATTTATGGGCAAATTGAACCGATCACCTGCTGATTGTTTAGACCAAAGCTGTATTTGTTAAAGAAGTTAATTACTTCTTAGGAGGGATTCCTGCTAAGGGTATTAAGTTGAGTTTGCAGGCAATCAATACCATTGTGGCTCTCTTGTGGCACCTCTTCTGCAGTTTCTGTGTATGGTCAAGGACTCCATGCTGTGCTTTTCAGATCGGAGGTCATCTCTATTTGATTAATCGACTCCTATAGAGTTTTCTCCAGGGTTTCCTGCACATTGCTAGCTTTTGCAGGCAAAATAGCATTGCTCGAATTGTGTGCATGCTACACAGGATACGCAATGAGAAATGAAGCGTTCCTCCAAAGACCCCAGAAATATTTTTTTCATACAGAAATATTGAGTACAGCAACTGTTTTTCTCCGCTCATTTTGAAGAAAAGGGAATATTTCTTTTTGTAGGCATAAGTTTTTATTAAAGATTTTCACAGAAGCCAAGGATAAACATGGAATTATCTAGAGCAGGGGTGTTAAACTCAAGGCCCGCGGGCCACATCTGGGGTGCTTGCAGGGGTGGGTTCTAACTTACCTCGCTGCCGGTTTGCTTCCTCCCGCGCCGCGTAGCCACGCCTCATGGGCACGCATGCGCTTCGCGCACGCGCATGCGCAGTGCTGAAAAATAAAAAAAATCCAAAAAAACCCCAACAACCCAAAAACAAGATGGCGACGCATGTGCAGTGCTGGAAACTCGGCTTCTGCACATGCACAGAAGAAAAAATTCCCCCAATTTCCCCCCCCCCAAATAATAAATAAATAAAAAAAAGATGGCGGCGCTCATGGATTGGCACCGACCGAACCGGATCCGTGATGTCACTGTGACATCACCAGCAGGTCGCTACCGGTTCAGGCAAACCGGTCCAAGCCGGGAGGAACCTACCTCTGCGTGCTTGGATCTGGCCCACGGGGCTGCCCTGGAGACAGTGAAGGACCGGCCTGCGGTGCCTCTGCCAGCGAAAACGGAGCTCCATTTTCGTTGGCAAAGGCTTGCAGGAGGCCATCGCAGCCGAAACCGGAGCTTGTGAGCCCGTTTTTGCTGACAGAGTGCTCGGGCCACCACAGGCACCCCCAACACAAGTGATGTCGAGCTGGTCACACCCATCCTGGCCATGCCCCCCCGCCCTCCCCCGAGGTCAAACACAATCCTGATTTAGGCCCTCAAAGAAATCGAGTTTGACACCCTTGATCTAATTAAGAAAGAAAGAGAGATAAAATATAAAAGAAGAGGCAGAAAAGACAGGAGGCAGATAGGAAAAACAGGAAAGGAAAGATGTATAAAGAAGGGGCTTATGGAAGGTAGGTCTGTCATAACTTGAGCGCAAGTCAAGGACTAGCGGTGGTTGCTTTTATTTGGTAAACATTGTCTTCGTTTCGTAAGTCCTCCAAAGCTTTCGTTTTAAAACCAAAAGGGAGATCGGTTAACAGAAATAACACTTTTCTGGAAACATTCTGGCTTTGTCATGGAAAACAGTCACCTGACAGTTTTGATTGATTCAGATCAAAGGTGAGGGAACACCTTTGCGATGCAAACAGTAGAGTGTTAATTGGCTCACCCAATTAACTTTCTGGAATTAGACTGAATCACCAATAAATAGTTTAGCTCAGTTCTTCTTTGGAGCGACGGTAACATCCTCTAGCGATCTGTGTTATGGGAATGAATTGCTTTCCAAGGGATTAACTAGCCAGCAGAAAAAGAGTGTAAAAAATCATCAGCACATCAATAATTCAGTCACTCCTGAGTTGTGCAATGCTGGTGAATGGAGGTGAGTCAACTGACTGAGCAAAGCTGGCTTCATGTTTGCAAAGAGAGCCAATATTCAATGTAAGCCAAGGGAGGGAGTATAACGGACTTTTGAGCTGGCAAGAGCCTAAATATTGAGCTATGAGTGATGAAATTGGGACGCTCTTGGTGGTGCATAGCAATTACAGGCATCTTCAGAGGTGAGAAGGATGTCAAAAGGATGGAACTCGTATTACAGTGTCACAATGCAAACCATGAAGCTTGGGTACTTGCATCTGATGTGAGGACACAGGTCTGAAAAAAAATAATCAAGTTTTATGCTGGGATCGTTATGCCACATTCCTCCCATCGTCCAGTGAGGTTGCACAGGGTTGGCCTTCTTCAGGTCCCGTCCGTACTACCCGCACCTTACTGGCCTTCCGTAAAGCCGTTAAGACCTGGCTGTTCCGGCAGGCCTGGGGCCAATAGTTGTTCTGATTGGCCCATGCATGGTTGTGTGAATGTTTTATTTTAAATATGGATGGTTTTTTTAAATTGTTTTTATATGTTTTATTTTTTATGATGTAAGCCACCCAGAGTCCTTCGGGAGTTGGGCGGCATATAAATTTTATAAATTAAAATTAAATTATAAATTATATCGTTATGGAGATTCTCCGTCATCCAGGTCATGGTTGTCCCAAAGGTGCTTTTTTTCAAGAGGCAACTGGACTTTCTGGTTTTTCTTTGAAGACGTTTCACTTGTCATTCAAAAAGCTTCTTCAGCTCTGACTGGATGGTGGGGAGTGGAAGGAAATCCAGTCAGAGCTGAAGAAGCTTCTTGGATGAGAAGTGAAATGACTTCAAAGAAAAACCAGAAAGTCCAGTTGCCTCTTGAGAAAAAGCACCTTTGGGACATGCTGGGATCTTGTTATACACATTTCATTATTTTTTCATCCAGGCCATTTGTATCAGACACCTACACCAGCAATTAAAAAAAATGATTCAAAAGATCCATCATAAAATAAGTTAATTGGATTAGAATAATTAAAGATCAACTTCACCATACAATACAGGAGTAAGCTGTAGGTGATATCACAATATTGCAAAGCTTTCCAGAATAACTTGGGTGTATGTATGTATGTATGTATGTATGTATGTATGTATGTATGTATGTATGTATCAGAGGTGGGTTCCTACCAGTTCTAACCAGTTCTTTAGAACCGTTAGTAGCTCAGCGATGATGTCACGGAGCTGGTTCCGTTGGTGTCTCCGTGGGCGCCGCCATCTTGGATTTTGCTTCTGCGCAAGTGCAGAAGCTATTTTTTTATTGTTGCACGCACGCACGCACGGCGCGACCCTGAGCAAACTGGCTGCAAAAGGATCCAGAACCCACTCCTGGTATGTACAGTATGTATGTATGGATGGATGGATGGATGGATTAGGGCCAGCTGCCTCTGGATGGCTTTTGCAGCAAATAAAATAACAAGCTAAAAACCAGCAAGAAAGTCTCATGTATCCAGACAAACTCACTTCTTCTAACAAGAAACTCATCCAAACTCATCCCCGCCTCCCCACCTCCTACCTCAAGGCCTGTTTTCTGTTCACAGCTCAGGGTTGAGCTGTGGAATTCTTGGTGCTCTGAGGCGTCAACATTAAGAGCGCTGATGCTGATGATGTCACCTAGTTGGGTAATAAAATGTCTGCAGGCAAAGAACCAAGCAAACAATGAAGCTCTGAGACCATCAAGGACTTCGCAACGCTGACTTTCTACTGATCTGTCACTGGTAGGTTTTTTTTTTCTGAACTTCCTTTTTGGAACCATTTCGCATAGGTCTCCCTTTCTCTCTACTTCTTGGGAAACAACGTGAAGTTAAATTTTCTTTCACTTTCAAGTCACAGCATATTCTCTGCTCACTGTCAGGCAAAGTATTCTTTCAAATCACACGCCTTTATGATTTTAACTTAAATATTTATCACCACACTGAGCATAATTAGGGTTCAGGAATGTTTTGGTATTGTTTTAGCCTAGTTCACTGGAATCCACAGAAAGAGGAAAATATATATATTTCAATCTGGGATTGTTTTAGATCGGAGGCAGGCTTCCACTGTGTTTTGAATTGGCCCTGCTCTTCGGTAGGTGTGTGTACAGCCAGAGAGATGTTTTCAAAGCATCTTCTGCAAACATTTCTCTCCTATTTTTTTCCCCTTCCCATTTCTATTGACACTTTTGGAAGTTGAAACACCTTGCAACATTCAGGAAAAGGAAAGAAGACCTATTAATTGGCTGGTAGCAGGGCAGTGAGTCATCCCTGTTTATTCCTGATCCAGCTAATCTCAGGTGTCTATCATTGCATGCTCTGAAATTGGAGAGACGGGGAAGGAGGTCTGGTAGGGGGAGATATGAACAACCATGGGAGGTATGGGGTATAAAGGATGGGTACCGTACCGCCTTTGGCAGGAGAACTTGTCCTTTGGTCCCACCTGGCACTTAGCTCTTATCTATGGCTCCATGTAGCTGTTTACATGCAACAATATGAGTAGAGTAGCCTAGAATAGCCCCATGGCAAAACAGCTGGCAAATAACAGAATAACAGAGTTGGAAGGGACCTTGGAGGCCTTCTAGTTCAACCCCTGCCCAAGCAGGAGACCCTATACCATTCCAGACAAATGGCTGTCCACTCTCTTCTTAAAAACTTCCACTGTTTTTAAGCACCCACAACTTCTGGAGGCAAGCCGTTCCACTGATTAATTGTTCTCACTGTCAGGAATTTCTTCTTAGTTCTCGACTGGATCTCTCCTTGGTTGGTTTCTACCCATTGTTTCTTGTCCTGCCTTCAGGTGCTTTGGAGAACAGGTTGACCCTCTCTTCTTTGTGACAGCCCCTTAGATATTGGAACAGTGCTATCACGTCACCCCATAGGAAAAACCATTGCAAATAAATTTAATAATAATAATAATAATAATAATAATAATAATAATAATAATAATAATANGGATCTCTCCTTGGTTGGTTTCTACCCATTGTTTCTTGTCCTGCCTTCAGGTGCTTTGGAGAACAGGTTGACCCTCTCTTCTTTGTGACAGCCCCTTAGATATTGGAACAGTGCTATCACGTCACCCCATAGGAAAAACCATTGCAAATAAATTTAATAATAATAATAATAATAATAATAATAATAATAATAATAATAA
>QLTV01012196.1:688656-700095 GCA_003457575.1 Thermophis baileyi
AGGGGAAGGATACTGAAAAATCTCCGTTCCCTCCCCACTCCTGGGGGAAGGATATTGCAAAATCTCCATTCCCACCCCACTCTGGGGCCAGCCAGAGGTGGTATTTGCCGAACTACTCAAAATTTCCGCTACTGGTTCTCCGAACTACTCAAAATTTCCGCTACCGGTTCTCCAGAACCTGTTAGAACCTGCTGGATTTCACCCCTGTGTCTGTCGCTCTGTCCTTCTGTCCATCCACCCATCTGACCCTCTGTCCATCTGTTCATTTATTCACCCATCTGTCTGCTTGTCCATTTGTCTGTACATCTGTCTGTGTGTCGCCTATAGATCCTTGGTCCTATGGAGCAGATCGTATTTTTGAGGAGCAGTGTATTGATATGGAGTGGGGGTGGAGAGCCTCGAACTACCCATTTTGTGAGATAGACTCCAAACAACGGAATTGTGTACAGACAACAGGAAAAGCTAGGCACAGCTCAAAGCAGCCAACATCATCACCACAGGAGCGGTTGGACTATTCCCGCTCACAACCATACGATGAGTTTATTTAGAAAAAAATTTCTACAGGCTTTGGATTCTGGAAAGCTCCCAGTTCAAATTGGAATGAGTAAGCAGCAAGGGATTTTGCTAAACAGAGAGATTTTTTGGGATAATGATGGGAAACAAAACTGGCCAGAATGGGGAACTTTTAATTGTGATCAACTGAAATTTGTGAAGCTTTTGGTGAAAGCAGAAGAAAATAAAATGAAAATGGACCACTGGTATTATTGGCCAAACCTTCTGGAAGAAATTTGTCCCTGTAATCCAGATGTTGATTGTAACCCTGCTGTGAGACCTTCTCCTTGTAATTTGGCCAAGAGGCAAAATTAATCACTCCAAGAGTCCTCAAAGAAATACCAGGACACCAATCAAATGGGGAAAAAAAATTGTTCAGAGCTCTAAAAACCCTTGTGTGACACTTCACAAAGCTGCCTGATAAAATTGAGATGCACTCCAATCCTCTTGTCAATAACTTCTAGATAATTTGCCTTCTATGTCTTCTTGGAGTTGGTGACCCATCTTCTCCAAAACCTCAAGAGGGAAGCCAACTGAAGGATAATTGCTGATGATGGTTTCTCCATGAAGAATGTCAAGCGACACAGTTCTGCTTTTGAAAGGATGCTAAGACAGGTCCTGGCGATATTTTACATTTTAGGTCAACGATGTTGACACCTTCCACAGTTGCCCGAGGGAGGGCATGCACTTTGCTAGAAGAAAAATGTAAATAGTAAATAGAGATAGCAACACATTTTTTTCAGCTTGCGTGGAAGCTATAACTTGTTTGGCTTCAGTTTTTCTTTCATTGGAGAAACCCACTTTTGAACACCCGGGATATTTTGAGCTGCAAGATGTATTTCTCGAGATATCATTTCTACAAGTAGAAAAAAGGCATGGCCCTATGGTTTTTTCTCTCTAACGAACGGGTACTCTGTAAGGCATGACCATCACTATCAAACTGGTATCCAGTGCAGTGGTGGGATTCAAATTTTTTTACCACCGGTTCTGTGGGCGTGGCTTGGTGGGTGTGGCTTGGTGGGCATGGGTGTGGTGTGGCTTGATGGGTGTGGCTTGGTGGGCGTGGCAGGGGAAGGATACTGTAAAATCCCCATTCCCTCCCGATCAGCTGGGGCTCGGGAGGCAGAGAATAGATGGGGGCGGGGCCAGTCAGAGGTGGTATTTACCGGTTCTCTGAACTACTCAAAATTTCCGCTACCGGTTCTCCGAACTACTCAAAATTTTCACTACCGGTTCTCCAGAACTGGTCAGAACCTGCTGAAACCCACCTCTGATCCAGTGGTTTTAAATAGAATGACAGAATAACAGAGTTGGAAGGGACCTTGGAGGTCATCTCATCCAACCCCTACTCAAGTAGGAAACCCTATACCATTTCAGACAAACGGTTGTCCAATCTCATTTTAAAAACCTCCAATGATGGAGCACCCACAACTTCTGGAGGCAAGCCGTCCCGCTGTCTCATTGTTCTAACTGTCAGGAAATTTCTCCTTTGTTCTAGGTTGGTTCTCTCCTTGATTAAAAACTTCCCTGATTTGAAAGTAGAGCTTCAGTTCTTAAATAGGACCATGTATGCTGTGAGATGGAGACTGAGACTGCAGAAATATTTTTGTAGTCAATGTTACGAACAAATGAAGATGGCACAGGTTGAGGCTTATAAATTTAGGATTTTACAGCTGTCTAAGTGATTTCCATTGTATTAGTCAGGGTGTCATGATATGTAAATATATTGGTTAGACAGGTAGTCTTCATTTAGTGACAATTTGACGATATGACAGCATTGAAAAAAGTAACCACTCCTCTCATTTACAACTCTCATAGCATAGCCACAGTTACATGATCAAAATTTGGACGCTTGGCAATGGGCGTGTATTTGTGATAGTTGCAGCTGGCTTCTGACAAGACAAGTCAGTTGGGCGAGATGGGTTGATTCATTTAACAACTGCAGTGGTTCACTCAACCATCAAAGCAAATAGGATGTAAAGTCGGTCCTGATTCCCTTAAGAACCCCCTTACTTAGCAACGGGAATTCTGGCCTCAATATTGGCCGAAAAATTGAAGACGGTCTGTGTGACTTTTCATGCAGTTTTAGCCAATATGTTTCAGTTTGGTTAATTTTGAACCTGCTCTGGTGGAAGGTGCATTATACGCACAATTGCTTCTTTTATTAGCAGCAATGTGTGAACGGCAACAAACATGTGGGTATGGGTAAATTCTGCCTTTGGGAAATTGTTGGAGAATTTCTCCTCCTTCAGAGAAATGGCGCATCCGAATGGGCTAGTCGTAATTTGGTTGAAGAACTGCTTGTGGTCAGCTCTTCAGCTGCATATTTTGTGCCTTACAGTTTCAGGCAACCTAGAGTTTGCATTGTGATGGTTTCGCAAATAAGATGCTCTTTTCACTTTCCTTCCCTGAAAATACAAGCAGATTCTCATTTCCCACTGAGAAGTCCAATGGTACCCGATGAAAATTCCCACTGAGCCGTTTCAATGACAGATATTGAAAAAAAGAAATTCAGAAACGATTATCGCAGGGTGAGTTGCTAACAAACGAGAGCCATCTTTCGGGATAGACAAAACTTGGCAGGAAAAAAACCAACAATGAATCTTTTTCCTCCATGGATTGGATGCTTTTAGATCATCCAGATAATGTTGATCCAATCAATACCTGAAAGAAATTCATGCCAGGAGCTGCAGAGCCCATTTTTAATGTGTGTTTTTCTCCCAAGCGATGCATGGAACCAAAGCTAGGGAAGAGGAACAGAAGAACAGGAGATATTCTGCAGCAAATGCAGCCTATTAATAGCCACCCTGTTCCAAATCTAGAATATCTTGAAAGCCAATGAACCAATCAAGAGGACAGATTAAGAACCAATCGGAATCTGAGAATGCTCTGTTGCCATCGGATGGATTTAAAGCCCATACCCATGGCAACTGTGGAATGCAGAAACATAAGTTCTTCTGAGCCATTTCTGGTTTTTAAAAAGCTCTTTCTTTTGAAAACACTGTTGATGTTTCAGTAAGAAGATGGTTCCCTGATACTATGTATAAATAATGCAATATAGTACCAGATTTTCATAATTCTTGAAAATCTATTTATCTATCTATCATCTACCTATCATCCATCTATCTATCTATCTATCTATCTATCTATCTATCTATCTATCTATCTATCTATCTATCTATCTATCTATCTATCTATCTATCTATCTATCTATCTATCTATCTATCTATCTATCTATCTATCTATCTATCTATCTATCTAGTATCTATAGTACATGCCAGTTACCAAGCATCTGAATTTTTATCATGTGACCATGGGGATGCTGCCACATTCATAGATGTGAAAAACTGAGATGATAGCAGTGTTCCAATATCTCAGGGGCTCCCACAAAGAAGAGGGAGTCAACCTATTCTCCAAAGCACCTGAGGGCAGGACAAGAAGCAATGGGTGGAAACTAATCAAGGAGAGAACCAACCTAGAACTAAGGAGGAATTTCCCAACAGTGAGAACAATTAATCAGTGGAACGGCTTGCCTCCAGGAGTTGTGGGTGCTCCAGCACTGGAGGTTTTTAAGAAGATATTCCTGCCTGAGCAGGGGGTTGGACTAGAAGACCTCCAAGGTCCCTTCCAACTCTGTTATTCTGTTCTGTTCTTTCCTAAGTCACTTTTTTCCAGTGCTGTTGCAACTCTGAACGATCACTAAACGAATTGTTGTAAGCTGAGGACAGCCTGCAAATAAATAAATATCAGGCATATCTCACTTAACAACTGCCTTGCTTAGCAATGGAAATTCGGGAACTAATTGTTGTAAGTTGAGAACTCTGTATATATCCGTAGCTAGAGCCATTCTATTGTATTTTTTTAATGAGCCTGAGTACATTTTAAAAAAGTGAAAAAAGAAAATTAAAATGCGGTGCCAGAGATGGACAGTGAGAAAAGGGCACGAATCCGAGAGGTCTTAATTCAGAAGAGCCAGGGGAAGGAACGGCTACAAAAGCAGCTTTGAAAAGTGCAAAGTGTTAAGACGACAATGGAAGAGAGGGGGGATGGAGGGGAGAGGGAGGTTTTCACCAGGAGCGGAAGGAGAAAGTTCAAATGGAAGTAATTAATCACCTTGGCAGAAGTTAATAAAACCCCATTAAAGAGATTACCCAGAGTTCCGAGTTTGTCAGAGTGAGCCTCAGAAACAACTCTCACCTTTTATGAACTTTCATTTCAGAAACATTCTCAATCTCTACATTTGCATCGGGACAGGAAATCCCATTTCGCTGGCGTTTCAGATAGTGGTTTGCTCGATTTTTTTTTTTTTTTTTTTTTGTCTTTTCACTTTCTGTGCACTGGCTTGAAAATCTAGACGTCCGTTGAAAAGACACTGCAGTTGCAGGGCAGGTGTGAAGCTGCATGTCAGAAAGGAAATAGTGAAGCTCAAGAAGGTTTCAAGGACGACAGCTAGAACGAGGAGAACCTGGAGCAGCTTCCTAGGAGGAGATATTATAGAACAGGGGTGTCATACTCAAAGCCTGTGAGGTGTTTAGATCTGGCCCGTGGGGCCGCCCTGGAAACAGTGAAGGACCGGCCCGCGGTGCCTCTGCCAGTGAAAACGGAGCTCAGGAGGGCCCTCCTGAGCTCTTTTTTCACTGGCAGAGCGCTCAGGCCACCACAGGCAACCCCGACACGAGTGACGTCGAGCTGGACACACCCACCCTGGCCATGCCCACTCCAGCCCCCCCCCCCCGAGGTCAAATACAACCCTGATGTGGCCCTCAATGAAATCGTGTTTGATACCCCTGTCATAGAACATAGAATCATAGGGCTGGAAGGTACCTGGGAGGTCTTCTAGTCCATCCCCTTGCTTGAGCAGGAGGCCCTATACCTTTCCAGACAAATGGCTGTCCAGTCTCTTCTTAAAAACTCCAGTGTTGGAGCACCCACAGCTGATGGTGGCAAAGATGAAGTGGTATTTCTGAAAAAGTCCAAGAGCAAATGTTGGCCTGAAAGGAATGTACAATTGGTTTGTGTTCCAGTTCTTCAGTAATCTTCTATCTTTTACTCAAGCTGAGGTGGCGCAGTGGTTAGAGTGCAGTACTGCAAGCTACTTCTGCTGCCTGCCAGCTGCCTGCAGTTCGGCGGTTCAAATCTCACCAGGCTCAAGGTTGGACTCAGCCTTCCATCCTTCCGAGGTGGGTAAAATGAGGACCCAGATTGTTGGGGGCAATATGCTGACTCTGTAGAGAGGGCTGTAAAGCACTGTAAAGCGGTATATAAGTAAGTGCTATTGCTAGTGCTATTGCTACAGCAGGGGTGTCAAACTCACGTTGTCACGGCAGCGTCGCATGACCTATCGGGACTTCCCCCCCCCTTTGTTAAACCAGGCGTGGGCATGGCCAATGCGTGACGCATCCGGCCCATGGGCCAGGAGTTTGACAGCCCTGCTCTACAGATAGTTTTCCTCTAAATAATTATGATACAATGATAACTTTGTGTGGAATTCATCTTATTGTATTTGGCTCTGGGAAGATTCTCTTCCCCATGAATAAGCAAAGCACTAATCCCTCTCTTCTCCTGACTTAGATACTCTCAGAAATATTACTCTGCATAGCAATGATGGTGTAGGAAAAGGAGAGGCAGAGCCTGGGGGTGGAGTTAAGAGAGGAATCAGCTTGGAGTCAATACGTTTCCACAAATGTTCCAAGTCCAGCCCTTCTTGAATTCCGTTGATTCTTATCCAGTGACAATTTAGTGCTGACTGTTAGTTGACTAGACTTTTGTGTATAGGCACGAACAATAAATCATCCTAACTGGAACTTAATGCATGGTTCTGATTTTTCGTGCCTGACAGATGGTTTAAAATAGCTGCCATCACTCTTGGCAGAGGTGTCCACGTGGGTTAGGTCAAAAAAGTGGGAATGATGTCCTTGACCGTATGACTAAAGCCATGTCCCCTGGTTCTATGCATCCCATGTGTAATTCTTATAAGAAAGGGCCTCGGATTGTGTCATCATGGCTGCCATCTTGATTTGTTGTTGGGTGTTGTTGGTTTTTTTGTCAGTCTCCTTTTTGTGGCCTCTTGATTTCCTGAGAATTGGCATTTGTGTGCCCATCCTTGGGAAGAATGTTTGAAAGCGTCTGTGCGTCTAAAGGAGGTGTGCATTATGTGTGTATTTGTGTAAATATCCTCGGGCGGATGTTGCCCTGGAGATAATGTAGCTGTGAAGAGGAAAATTCACAGAAAATTGCCGTAGCACAACAGAGTCACTATTGGGTCATGGCTGGCGTTTACAGATGAACCTCACCATTCTCACTCACATAGAATCAGTTTTTATTGCCCAGTAAGAAATTCATATTAATATAGTGAATACATATGTTTACAAATAAACAAATTTAAAAAACAAACATATTTTTTTTAAAGTGTAGGAAGTGATCTCAAACTCTGTTATCATTAACGAGTATTAACACATGTACTTACAGAACATACACTTACTAAAGGTTGCTTCCACATAAACAGATGCCCAAGTTTACACAAAGAAAAACCTTGAGGGGGTGTTTTGAGTGCAGTTGCAGTGTGTTCCTTAAGCACACGAAGGAAACGGCGACATTCCACTCGAGGGTCAAAGGTAGAGCCTGGGTTTGACATCGCAAGGAAGTGGTCAGTGAGGAATGCACACCCGAGCTGTGCACTTCTGCCAGGGGCTATGTGCAAATAGCCTCTCAGACTTCTCCATTTACCTTTGCAGCTGGAGAAGTTGGAAGACAGTCATTGCACTGACAATTTCTCCAAGAGTTACACAGGAGGAAGATGGGGGGGAGGGCGGGGGGGGGGGTTGGTTGAGTAGAACTCTCTGAGTCCCAAGGCAAAGTTCTCAGGTGGAAACCCCCCCCTCCATATCATTGGGATATTATGGATGTACAGTATGTAGAGAGAATGTAGGTAGCTCAGAGTTGAACTGTGGGGTCCTTGGTGCTCTCTGAAATTGATTCTTTGCTTGCAGATGTTTTATGGCCCAACTAGATAACGTCATCAGTGCTACAAAAAGACCAGAATATGACATGTCCCCTCCAGCAAGCTACCCCCAGATAAGCAGGGATTAATACCAGACAAACAATCAAGCAGAAATCAATTCCTAAATCAAGAAACTACCAAGGATAAAACCATACTCCCATAAGCACTGGCAATGGAAGCTACTGTATACAAACAGGGAGCCAATTCCATACTCAGTAGCACTGATGATATTACCTAGTCGGGTAATGAAATGTCTGCAAGTAAAAATCCAAGCTCAGAGAGCACCATGGACCCCCACATTTGGATGACCACTAGATGGCAGCAAAGAAACGAAGTGTAGCTGCCCTCTGGTGGTCACTCTAGCAAGTATGAACTGAGGATGTCTCCTCTGTGCCCCCAATGGGTTGCCATAGATAAATGACTAGATTCCTTTGGGCCACAGAAGAAGATCACAACTTGGTTTGTTTAAAAGAAAATTGAAGGACTGACTGGAATCTCCTGTGTTGACAAGTCCCAAAGCAACTCTTTACTCTTCCTTGACTATATTTCTGCTGAAGAAGATAATTCTCCAACAATTTCCCCAGCACTTTTTCTGGGAATAAAGCAATTCTCTAAGAATTGTTCTTAAAAAAAATAATCCAATATTATTTAACAATTTCTCCAGCAAACTGCTGGGATGCAAGGCAATTCAGCAATAATCTCTGAAGGCAGAGGGGAGAGCTTGGAGACATTCCCAAGACTATATTTCTAGGAGGGGGGAGCATATCCATTTATTTTTTAAATGAAAAATTCTTCAGAAAAAAAGGTGGACAGACAATTTTAGAGTAACAATGACTTTTTGGGGATAAGGTATTGCAAGTATAAGAGGCAGAAGCATCATTCTGCCATTTTGCAAACTGACCCTCTACCTAAATTTACCATTATTCTGGGTCTTTGTGGAAAGGACTTCAGAAAGTTCAACAAATACTGGCAGAGGATATTTATACAAATCATGTAAAAGCGGTGTTATTCAAACTTGGCCACTTTAAGTTGTATGGATTTCAACTCCCAGAATTCCCCAGCCAGCATGTAAGATGTCCTTGGAAGGTGGCAGGAAGGAAAGAAAGAAGAACATCTAAAAATGCATTCTGGGATACTTTGGTTCAGATCTATGTTTCCACATGATGAAGTCAACGATTTCTTTTTGAAGAACAACCAGAAATCGAGAAAGAGGGAAAAAGAGGACAATGGAGAAATAGGGTCATTTTGCCTTTGATCGTGGCTTTTTTAGCATTGAATTGGAACGAACAGTGAGGCAGGCCCTAAAATTGACAAAAGCAGTTGAGTTGGAAATGGTTTAAAAGGAGAGAGGTGAAAGGATCAGAAAGCCTGAGGAAAATAAGACGATGAATCTGTGGAGCCATGCCATTCCTCAGGGCAGGATGACCTAACCTGGGTTGTCCCCCCCCCCAAACCTTGGGTGTCTTGGGCTGCCTCAGGCTCCCCTAAAAATGTTTTCACCCATTTTTATGGGACGGAAGTATATTATATTGTACACAGGTAGTCCTTGACTGATAACCATAACGGAGCCCTAAATTTCTTAAATGAGCTTTGCCCCCTTTTACGACCTTTCTTGCCACAGTTGGTAAGCGAATCACTGCGATTGTTATATTACCAACACAGTTGTTAAGTGAATCCCCATTGGCTTTGCTTGTCTGAAGTTCGCAAAAGGGGGTCACATGACTCCGGGACACTGCAACCGCCATGAAGATGAGCCAGTTGCCAAGAGTCCGAATTTTGATCATGTGCCCATGGGGATGCTGCAATGGTCGTAAGTATGAAAAACGGTCATAAGTCATTTTTTCAGTACCGTTGTAATTTCAAAAGGTCACTAAATGAATGGCTGTAGGTCGAGAATTACCTGTACATACAATACATACATTGTAGACATAGAAATAAATTCTGATGGGATTTTATTCAGGTCCTTTCTATTTCTTTAGTCACTTTTGGGATAAGACTCCTGATGTATCATTCAAAGTAGCCCTAAAATTATTAGCATGAGCTTCTAGATTTTATAGATGACTGTATAGCTAAATAAGTAACCACACCACCTTCTGAAGGAACGTTCCAAGATAACTTTAAATAAGCAATACGCTGTATTTATTTTCCAAAAATGCATTTGCAAATGAAAAAAACACTTCTCTCATCTATATCAGCCCACTTCCAGTTTTATTTCTTTCATTAAATGAATTTTGGGTACTAAGACCAAAACGCATTCTTTATCTCATTGACTCTCTTTCAAATACAGGTCATCCTGGACTTAACAACCACAATTAAACCCAAAATTGTGTTCACAAGTCATTGCAGTTGTTAAGTAGATCGCCACATGATCTGACTTGATTTCATGTCTGTTTTTGTTACGGTTGTAAAGTCAGTCGCCATGGTGGTTAAGCAAATCACATGGTCCTTAAGTGAACCATGTGGTCCCTAAGCGAATCTGGCATCTCCAATGGGCATACCAAGAATTTGGTCATCTCTTCATTGAGCAGGGATGATGTTTGGGTAGCAGAAAGTCTGATGACTATGGAGATTCATAATCATCCAGACCAGAGGTTGTCCCAGAGGTGCTTTTTCCTTGGTTTCTTCTTTGAAAACATTTCACTTCTCATCCAAGAAGCTTCTTCAGTTCTTCAGTTAGAATTGAAGAAGCTTCTTGGATTAAAAACAAACATTTTCAAAGAGAAAACCAAGGAAGTCCAGTTGCCTTTTGGAAAAAGCACTTTTGGGACAGAAACTCTGGTGTTCTTTTTATTCCACCTTATTACTCTCAAGCTATTTTCTCTTCATTTTCTCTTTGGGTTGCTTCCTTGTGATGTGTCATTCCAAAGCGTCTTTTTGGAGGAAAACAGTGGTCAGGTTTCTAGGCTTTCCGAAGCAATTAACTAAGAAATTAATTGCAAAAGCTTCTGGAGCTGTTACCCCATTCCCAAATTGCTTTCCCAAACAGTTTTCCAAAATTCACTGAAGGTGCGGTGTGCCCGGCTCAAACGGATTTTAGCCCGCTGAAACTGCTGCTAAGCGAGACGTGCTCTGAAGGCATGATTGCTTGTGATGCAAAAAGAAATTCCAAACCAAACAGATTTTCTTGACATCGCTTGAGAAATAACGTTTGTTTTCTTTACTGAAGGTAAAGCCATGTAAACCAATCGTACAAAAAGGGAGAAGGAGGGATCTCAGACTTAGGAGCTAGGAAGGTGTTGTGGATAGAGGTGCAACTCTGCCAGTTTTTTTTGGGTGTGTGTGTTTATGACAGCACCAATGAGATCAGCAGGGCTTATTTTGGAGCAGATATGTATAAAACCACACCGTTAAGACATCGAGAAATGAATTAGAAAGTCCCTGATTTCTGTTTGGTCTTTACCTGAAGAGAGGGACTATACACTGTGTGCATTTTAGGCAAGCTGTATTTTGGAGGATTAATTTTATTATTGAACAACTACTGTGCTCTCGGTCAATCCAAAATGTTAATAAACCTCAAACCTGAATATTTAAGAAAGTAAAAGTGAGGTTATGGCTTTCTTAGGAGAATATCTATGTGTGCACAATTATTGGGCAACTATTAGTGTGCAGAATTATTATGCAACTAAATGAAAAATGAAAATTTTCCCATCTCATTTATTTTCATCTGTTAAAGTGAGAATAATAAACAAAAAACTCAAAATTTACAAATAAACAATTCTGACAGTTCCAAAATAACCAGTGACCAATATTTGTAGCTACCCTTCTTTTCAATAACAGACATAAGCCTTTCATTCATGGAGTCTGTCAGTTTCTTGATCTGTTGACTATCAACTTCTTGTGCAGCAGCAACCACAGCCTCCCAGACACTGTTCAGAGAGGTGTATTGG
>QLTV01012196.1:712997-723701 GCA_003457575.1 Thermophis baileyi
AATGGAATGGAATGGAATTCAGCAAGGTTTCTCTTCCCCACCCCCATTTGCTCTTCTAGGAGAGAGAGAGAGAGAGAGAGACAGAGAGAGAGAGAGAGAGAAAGAGAGAGACAGAGAGAGACAGAGACAGAGACAGAGACAGAGAGACACAGAGTTGGTGTTTGGGGAGAGGGAAAGAGAGAGGCAGGGAGAGAGAGACAGAGAGAGAGAGAGAGAGAGAAAGAGAGAGACAGAGAGAGACAGAGACAGAGACAGAGACAGAGAGACAGAGAGACAGTGACAGAGAGACAGAGAGAGAGAGAAAGAGAGCAATTGTTCTCAGTGGCTCTACTCTCTCATTTATCTGTGCAAATGAAAGACTAATTCGACCACACCACACTGCTTCTAGGTGGCCCATATCTCTGGAGCTTTCCTTTTGAAGAGGTCCATCACCAGGCTAGCTCTAGACATTCTCAACATTTCTCAGAAGGTTGCAGGGGCAATGCTGCTGCACCCTATGGTGGGGAATTAAAAAATAAAAGCAAAGATCCAGTTGCCTTGCACATCACTGCTGGCAAACAAGTCAGAGATGAACAAAATAGGTCATTAGGGGATTCAGCACCCAAGGTCTCCATCCTGTATCCAGGATCAAAGTTGAAACTAAACCTGAATGTTTGTCATATGCCTTTTTTTTTTTTGCCCAACAATGTTTACTGAGGGGTCTTGCAGTCAACAGGGAACCACTTTCTAATTCTTGGATTTAAGTGGAGTTGAGATGGATCTTTGTGAAGCACAAAAGATGCTAAAATCTTTCAATACTTCCAGTTAGTTGGAAAGGGACTTTAAATCAGAATAAATAACAGAATAACAGAGTTGGAAGGGACCTTAGAGGTCTTCTAGTCCAACCGCCCTGCTCAAGCAGGAGACCCTAGACCATTCCAAACAATCGGCATTGCAATCTCTTCTTAAAAATCTCCAGTGTTGGAGCACCCACAACGTCTGGAGGCAAGTTGTTCCACTGATTAATTATTCTCTCAGGAAATTTCTCCTTAGTTCTAGGGTGCTTCTCTCCTTGATTAGTTTCCATCCATCACTTCTTGTCCTGCCTTCTGGTGCTTTGGAAAATAGGTTGACCCCCCCCTCTTCCTTGTGGCAGCCCCTCAAATATTGGAACACTGCTATCAGTGTTCTAAATCTTCATATAATAGTTTTAATACTGAGAATCTCTGGTGCTCAAAGGCTGTTTCTATGGATAACTGGACTTAAGGGTCTATGTCAGGGGTGGGTTCCACTTATCTTTCCTACCGGTTCGCATCGTGATGCGGAAATGACCCTCTGCGCATGTGCAGAAGCCTCTGAGTATGCGCAGAGGGTTCTTTTCCAGCCGTGGCGACCGGAGGACCGGTTCGGGGGCGTGGACAGCCGGCCATCGCTGCCGGTTTGGCGAGCGGATGCAAATTTCCGCAACCGGTACGGGAGAACCGGTCCGAACCGGCAGCAACCCACCACTGGTCTATGTCCAGGATCAAACTTGGAACTAAACCTATTTTTCGTATGCTATTTTCCTGCCCAGCAGTGGCAGGAAAGGTGAAAGGTTTACCGAAGGATCTTGCAATCAATGGAGAATTCACTTTCTGATGATTGGACTAAAGGGGAGCTGAGATGAGACGAGGCGTTACTTGGATCTTTGTGAAGCACAAAAAAGACGAAAGAACGTTTCAATGATTCCAGTTATCTGGAAAAGGACCGTAAAGTATAAACGTAATAGTTTTAACACTGAGCATGATCTCTGGATGCTCCAAGACTCCTCAAACGGACAACTGGAAGGAGTGAATGAGTTCTATATCCAACGGATGGGCCCTGGGCTCAGTTGTGAGCGCCATCTGCAGCTCTGACATGTTGGCCTTGACTAGGCAAGAAACGAGGGCATCTAGCTGTTTAAGAGCCTCCTACTTGGGAGTTTCTTTTTTGGAACCATAATGCATGTCTTCTTCAGAGAGATGCTTCTTCTTCTTCTTTGCCTCCTCCTCCAGGTGAATTTAAATTGCTCCTGAAAGAGGCCATGTTGTCAAATTATACTCTACACTGCTTTACCTGCCTCCATCTGTCTCCTTGTTAATTGGCATCTTCGTGCTTTTATATAACATGCAGGTGCTGTTAAAAGGACGTCTTCCTTTTTAATTAAAACACGGAATGCAGCTAATGGCTTGTTCCCATTTCAGAATAGGATCTGCGATCAGAAGAAAGAAAGAAGAAAGCACACCCTTCCATGCCTCCCTCTTAGAGAGATCAGGAACTGATTAACCAGGCACTTTTTGTGGGCTAAATCTCATTCTGTTGTGCCATGTTTACAACTCGGATGCTGCTGTGGTGGTGTTGTCCTTGTTTTCGGTCATGCCACGTGCAAATGGAAAACCTTGTAATAATACAAGAGGAACTGCCTTGGCTAGCCCGAATATCCCCTGACAAAGAATGCGGAATCCGTTCAAAAATGCAGCAATGTAGCCTGAATTTTGCTGAAAAGGCAGTTCTAAGTGACAGCAGCCAGGCCTCTATTTTATCATTTTATAACACATTTTTCTACTGTGTGAGAAATCCCCAATGGCTTGACAGACAAGCATTCTAGAAAAGCTAATGAACATGACACCAGTTCCTCACTGAGTTGAAGACAACAACCTATCTCGCCATCATGCGAGCCAGAAAATCTAAGCTATATTTCCAAGAATAAATAACTGATCAAGAGCGATGAAGTTGTTTGATTTGCTCCAAGCCCGTATCTTAGCCCAGGACTCTCCAAACCTGGCAACTTTAAGACCTCTGGACTTCAACTCCCAGAATCCCCCAGCCAGTATGAGGAAAGAGGGATTCTGGGAGTTGAAGTCCACAAGTCTTAAAGTTGCCAAGTTTGGAGAGCCCTGTATTAGTCCAACATTTCTGCTTACATTTCCAAATTGGCCAGTGGTTTGCCATTGCCTCCTTCCTAGGACTGAGAGAGAGAGATTGGCCCAAGGCCACCAGTTGACTTTGAACCTAAGGCAGGATTAGAACTCACGGTCTCCCTGTTTCTAGCCGGATGCCTTAATTTCTACCCCAACAGCTCTCTCCTTTGCCTTTACTTTCCAGAGAATAAGAGATGGGATTGACATACTTCCCTTGGCCCCATTCCTTCTGTGGGCTGAGCTATCTCTTCTCAGACCATTGTTCTCATCACCCATTACAAAATCCTTGTGTGGAGTCACTTGTTATGTTGTTGGAAAAAATGTTCATCTGGGTTCAGTTCCAAGTGGGGGAAAAGACACTGGATTCATGGAAAGATGGTTTAATGGTGGACAGGACCACATGGTTTTGAGGTCCTGGGCAAAAAAGCACATGGGAGAGAGAGAGAGAGAGAGAGAGAGAGAGAGAGAGAGAGAGAGAGAGAGAGAGAGAGAGGGGTAACTTTGTAGGTTGTGTTTTGAGTCCAAGGCTTGGTTGACTCTTGCTGGGTGATGATGTAATGAAAGGGCTTTGGGCAATTCCTACTATGGCTCTGCCTGAAGGAGGTAGATCTTTATTATGTAGAATAAACTGGCCCAGGCCTTAATGGCCCATTGACAAAGGTGGGGGGGGGGCTGAGTTTCTGCCTTCCTTTTAGGGGAAATATTCTGCCCTTTTAATATTTCCTAAAATACCTCATTTTCCTAGGAGAGGGGTGGGTGCTAACTTCCTACAATGTGTAACTGTATCCAAGGGATAGGTGTTACATGTGAGCAACTAAA
The DNA here is from genome assembly GCA_003457575.1 of Thermophis baileyi. Classification (NCBI taxonomy): domain Eukaryota; kingdom Metazoa; phylum Chordata; class Lepidosauria; order Squamata; family Dipsadidae; genus Thermophis; species Thermophis baileyi. The sequence continues at coordinate 716,735 of QLTV01012196.1, forward strand.
CCCATTCAGCAGTGAGAGTAAAAGGATTAATCTTATCTCCAAACCACCAGGGCATTGTTTAGCGATGAACCAATTCCTGTGGTCAGCCATGTTGTATACACAGGAATGAGAGATTAACAGGAGGCAGATTCTTGCTTTCTAGTGCTGATACTGTGGAAGGCTTCGTGTGTATACAGGAACCTTGGATGTCTTTGACCCCCCTCAGAGCTCCTCAGAGGGAGATCCAATCTGGAAATAAGGAGGAATTTCTTGACAGTGACAACTATTAAATAATAAATAGCTTGCCTCCTGGAGTTGTGGGTGTTCCATCACTGTAGGTTTTCAAGAAAAGAAATGCAAGAAAACAGCCAAACCTAGAGAGCCCCAAGGACCAGAGGTGGGTTCCTGCCAGTTCGGACCAGTTCTATAGAACTGGTAGTAAAAATAGGGACTGGTTCTCCGAACCGGCAGTAACGGCAGCCTGGCCACACCCCCGAGCTGGTTCTTTTTGCAGCGCCATAGGCGGCGCCATCTTGTTTTTTGTTTCTGCGCATGTGCAGAAGCTTTGTTTCAGCACTGTGCATGTGTGAAGCGCGTGCGCCCCCGCGCGGCGCACCATTGAGCAAACCGGCAGCAACGAAAACTGGAACCCACCCATGCCAAGGATCCCTCATTTCAAGAAAACACTGGACACCCATTTGTCCTGATTTAAACCGAGCCGAGGTGGCGCAGTGGTTAGAGTGCAGTACTGCAGGCTACTTCAGCTGACTGATAGCTGCAGTTCGGCAGTTCAAATCTCACCGGCTCAAGGTTGACTCAGCCTTCCATCCTTCCGAGGTGGGTAAAATGAGGACCCAGATTGTTGGGGGCAATAGGCTGACTCTGTGAACCGCTTAGAGAGGGCTGTAAAGCACTGTAAAGCGGTATATAAGTCTAAGTGCTATTGCTATTGCTAATGGTGTAAGGACTCCTTCCTTGGGCAAGTAGTTGGACTAGAAGACCTCCACGATCCCTTCCAGCCCTATGAATCTATGATTCAGAACACCCATTTTGCTTTCCCCCCCCTCTCAAAATGACACAAATGGGAAATGCCTAGATTGGTGGCTTAAGGAAAAACATAATTATAATGAATGTGGGGGTTCCTAAATTCTTTGAAAGGCATTTGATGCCTTCATGCATTACTGTAACAATATTAGCTTGATCCTGTGTTAATCCTGGTGATTTCCTCTTTGTCTGCTTCATTTGACTGAATACTTTGGGAGACACACCACTGGGGTATCCCTTATCATCAATGGATATCCTTGCGTTATTCCAGGATCATGAATTAATTATTGCATGCATCTATCAGCAGTTGACCTAAAACTGCAAATGAAATATTGGCTGCCTTCCTTTGGCTTATATGGATATATCACGTATTATTTCCAGGGCGAAATAAGCATATTGTTCCATTAATCCTAAGGGGTTTAGTTTTGGCCCCCAAACAGAGATGAACTTATGGGGAATTGAATTCTCCTTCTGTCAACTAATGCTCAGTTTTGTGTGAACATTGATTTAAATCAGGGTTGTCTAACCTTGGCAACTTTAAGTCTTGGGGACTTCAACTCCTAGCATGGCTGGCTGGGGAATTCTGGGAGTTGAAGTCCACAAGTCTTAAAGTTGCCAAGGTTAGACACCCCTGTTTAAAGGTTAGGTATCTCTCTTGACAGCTGTCATCAAGTGAAAAGTCCTAGAAGGCCCCTCTACAGTAGACCTCTCTGGGCACTCTTGTCTCTGTAGCTTTTGGGGATTTCATATTTTGTAGCCATAGACCAGAGGTGTCAACTTTTAGTCCGTGGGCTGGATGTGTCATGCACAGGCCACACCCATCCCAACTGCGCGAAGGGGAAAGACGTCACGAAACGTCACGTGATGGCAATGTGACGCAGCGAGTTTGACACCCGTGCCATAGACAGATGAAAAAAAGAGGCAGAAATGAGTGGTAGACTCTTATTGTGCCAAACCATTATTTTTTTTTAAAATCATTAGGAAGGGAAAATGAATGACAAATACAGGATTTGGATAGAGAAACAGTAACTTCCTTTTAGGGACTGTCAGTAGGTTGATCAGTAGCCATGGCTGATCAACCTACTTATCCAAGATTGTATGGGATAAATCTTACCATGGTCTTTGACCAAGATGGAGATTGTATGGATTAAACCCATTTGGGAATGACATTTCATGCCCCTCTTTTTTTCTCAGCTAAATTTAAAAATCCTCATCTTTCCAATTCAGTTCCATTCCTTCATTCTGCGTAACGTTGAGACAGTGTTTCTTCGGGGGTGGTTTGGAAGAACATTTCAATTTTCATAGGATTTTTTTTTTTTTACATTTCCTCCTATTAAAACAGGCATCAACTCCAAGGAGCACCAACAATCCTTTCCATCCACCTTGATGGCTGACTTTTCCCACTATTCGAAAACTGCTCAGAAAGGCTGAGAGATATCACGGGATGGGCTGCTAGAACTAATTTATCTCTGTAACCTCATGGCTGTTTTTCCTCACCCACTGGAATCGATGGCTTGCTTAACTCAACATTCCCACTATCCAGGATTTGGGGTTGGAACTAGGATGTACATCCTTTTAAAAAAAAACACACAAGCTAGATTCTGATGAGTGGAGAAAGGTAAGATCTTCCAAAGATTGGGAATATTTGTCACTTGGTTTAAAATAATTCAAAAAGTAGTGACAGAAACTTGTGAGCTCCATCCATTTCTACCCACGCTGAAGATTTCTGGATATTTCTGACACGTCCACCAGATAAAATGTAGGAAGGAGAAACCCCCTTAGTTTAAAGCAATTCAAAGAGTTTCCATTCAAGACTTCCTAAACACTAGACTTCTGCCAGCACAATGCTCTCCATATTGTGCCAAACAATTTCTTTTCATGACTAAAATGTTCTTTCTGATTCAATCAAAGCAGTAAAAAGTGGGATATGTAGCTCCCTGGGACTGAAAAGCCTGCTATCTCCCTGACAGTCAGAATGTCGTCTTAATGGATCTTAGTAGCAGAAAGACAACTTTTTAATGTGCAGTTTTGTCATATCAGCACGAACATCTCACTAAGTGCTTGGCGAGTGAGTTCAGGCTTCTTTTCTTGCAGACAATTGTGCATTGAAACGATTGGGCCTGTTGGATTCCCCCCCCTTCCCCACATACATACTTAACTGGGTAGTAATTTCAAAACCTAGCTGGTGAAAAATACCCTTAGTTTTTTCTACAAGAAAAATAATGGAGGCCACCGACATAGGGGTCATGCCAGGGGTGGTATTCACTTACCTTCGCTACCGGTTCGCAAATGTGAGCGTGCGCGCAAATGTGAGCGTTCGCTTCGCTCGCACGTGCCGCCTCCACACATGCACAGGGCCTCCCGCGCATGCGCAGAGCTTCAAAAACGTGGATAAATGGGACGTCATTACGTCTGGGCGGGTGGGCGGGGCCACNTTACCAAAGGGGGAGGGGGGGGGGGTCCTGGGGGCGGGGGGGGGGGGGGGGGGCGCCACCCGCAGGCTCCACTACCGGTTCGCCCGAACCGGATAGAACCGGCTGAATACCACCACTGGGTCAAGCACAGGAAATCCAAATAAATGTAAAGGGTTTATTGCAAGCTTAGGCTCTCTACAAGAATCTGAACTACTAACAATCAAAGTAAATTGGTGGTAAATTGGAATTCAAGGTGGGCTGGACTTAGATTTCTTGTGGGCATGAAGGGACTCGAGACTGATGGCATTTTGGACCCCTTCCTCGGGCTTGGCCTGGTCATCTCCTACAATTGGCTTAATTCATATATTATCATGAAACTTATGAAAGTACAAAATACAAGTAAATATAAAGATAGTGGGAAAGAGGGGAAGAGTTTGGGAAGAGAGAAAAGTGTAGGTTGCAGGGAAAAAAAAGAATTTCAATTCTTTTCAGTTCAAGGGAATAAAAGTAATAACATTACAACCTCAGCTTTTTACTTTTCCATACTTAATCTATACTAGCTGTTTCTACGATAACAAATTTATCTAATTAGCAGATCCTAAATTCAGAGTTTCAATTATTATTTTTGTCTGAAGCACAAAATCTAGAAAGGCTAAATAGTCTCCAATTCTGGATGCTTCCTCCAGGCCAAAACTCAAAATACCAATGGATGAAATGAACGCTGATCTCAGCACCAGTCCAACAGGCCTACAGTCTTGAAAATGACGTACAAAGATACTGTATGAGGCATTGCTTGCATGTTTGAGTGTACACACAGTGTACACACACACACACACACACTCGTGTATGTCTGTGAGCATGGTGAAATTGGGTAGCCCTTGGGTATATTAGGAGAAACACACATAGACATACTCTAGAAAGAGTGCAGAGAAGAGCAACCAAGATGATTAGGAGACTGGAGGCTAAAACATACGATGAACGGTTGCAGGAACTGGGCATGGCTAGTCTAGTGAAGAGAAGGACCAGGGGAGACAGGATAGCAGTGTTCCAATATTTGAGGGGCTGCCACAGAGAGGAGGGGGTCAAGCTATTCTCCAAAACACCCGAAGGCCAGACAAGGAACAATGGATGGAAACCGAAGAAGGAGAGATTCAACCTGGAAATAAGGAGACATTTTCTGACAGTGAGAACAATCAAGTCATGGAACAGAAGTTGCCTTCAGAAGTTATGGGAGCTTCATCACTTTTCAAGAAGAGACTGGGCTGTCATCTGTCAGAAATGGTGTACACTGTAGGGTCTGCTTGGGCGGGGGGTTGGACTAGATGACCTACAAGGTCCCTTCCAACTCTGTTAATCTGTATGGACAGATGAAATGTAGAACATAGAACACAAGGCTGGGAAGGACCTGGGAGGTCTTCTAGTCCATCCCTTTGCTCAAGGCAGGAGTGTCATACCAGTCAAATGGTTCGGCAGTCTATTTGTGACAGACTGAACCCACAGTCACGGAGACTCTGAGCCACATATTTGCTTGAGTTTTTGTGCATTGGAGGGTTTGTTTATTTCCAGTTCATTTACATTTTCCTCCCTTTTCTAAGGCTGTAGATTTGTTTTCAAACAAAATGAACCACTGAATTGAATGAGACTCATGGGCTCCGTTTCTACTTGTTCTGAAGTGAGCACACCCTGCTGAGAAAAATAAAATAAAATAACACAGAATACCAAATTTATACCCATTTGTTATATTTTGGGTGGCGATGACTGGGCAGATCGCCAGAGTGACTTTTGGCATTATTTCCCCTAACGGTGGGGTCTGATAACACTATAGACACATTCACAGAACACGGGTAAGCAAGTCAGGTGAAGACTAGGAGAAACGAAGTTTGGTTATCATGGATCTGGATCAGTGGTTAAATCCAATTTTTTTTACTACCGGTTCTGTGAGCGTGGCTTGGTGGGTGTGGTGTGGCTTGGTGGGCGTGGCTTGGTGGGCATGGCAGGGGAAGGATACTGCAAAATCCCCATTCCCTCCCCACTCCTGGGGAAGGATACTGCAAAATCTCCATTCCCACCCCACTCCAGGGGAAGGATACTGCGAAATCCCCATTCCCTCCCCACTCCTGGGGAAGGATACTGCAAAATCCCCATTCCCACCCCACTCCAGGGGAAGGATACTGCGAAATCCCCATTCCCTCCCCACTCCTGGGGGAAGGATATTGCAAAATCTCCATTCCCACCCCACTCTGGGGCCAGCCAGAGGTGGTATTTGCCGGTTCTCCGAACTACTCAAAATTTCCTCTACCGGTTCTCCAGAACCTGTCAGAACCTGCTGGATTTCACCTCTGATCTGGATTTTTCTTTTTCTTTTTTATGGCTTTAGGGTAGTGTCATTTTGTGTAGCTCAGTTTGTTTGGTTAGTCTATGCTTCGGTATTATGGTTCGTTGCACAGTCAGCCACATGTTCAGACCGGATTTGGCATTTTCATCTACCTATAAGTCCTTCCCAAAGGCCTGGGATTGATGATCTTATAGGTAACACCAGGATGTAAGCTATTCCATGAAAAGCTGCCTTTTGCAATTGACTGAGTGTGATTTTGTCAATGCCGATGGTATTCAGGTGGTTATTATAATTATTAGAAAAGATGTTAATTTGCTAACTGGGTTATTTATTATGGATGCTCCTTACAATGTTTACAATCATCATAAAACCCTCCAAACTATCAAACATTCATGTCCAAATCCAACAATATGGTCTTCGTGGTTTTATGGATGTTTGTAAATGGCTAAGAGTCCCTAAGGAGATGGTGGCATATAAGCATTGTAAGAAACATCCGCAATAAATAAAACATGGGCTATACAGCTTCCTTTGTCTGCCCTCCTCTCTGAATTCAAATCCCACTTTGGGATTCATGTACTTGACAGATTGGTCAAGCCTGTTTGTAGAGATGAAGCAATCAATATGCAAGAAATTATGGATAAGCAATATGGCTACTCTGGGAGCAGGTTTCCCAAACAGCTCTGATTGTGAATTATTATAAGCAGCAATGGTGTGATGAAAGACAAATGCTAATGAGGCAAATATTGTTGTCCTTCTGGAAGGACTTGAAGATAGGGATCTGTCATCTAGCTTGGGGATACAGCAATTTGGTATAGACTAGAGCCTGTAGAATGATTGTGTTTCTGATAGAAGAAAAAAAAATTGTAGCTCAAGGTTGAACAGTGGGGTCCTTGGTGCTCTGTCAGCTTGGGGGTTTTCTTGCAGATGTTTTATTACCAAGCAAGAGAACATTATCGGTGGTAAAATGGAGTGAAGTCTGAGGAGGAGGAGGAAGAGGAGGAGGAGGAGGAGGAGGAGGAGGAAAATGGGAGGAAGAGGAGAAGGAGGAGGAAAATGGGAGGAAGAGGAGGGGGGGGGGAGGAAGGGGAGGGAGAGGAGAGGGAGGGGGAGGGGGGGGGAATGGAATGGAATGGAATTCAGCAAGGTTTCTCTTCTCCACCCCCATTTGCTCTTCTATAGAAAGAGAGAGAGAGAG
>QLTV01012196.1:764532-777285 GCA_003457575.1 Thermophis baileyi
TTTACCAAACATTTTAAACTATTCTGAAGATTAAGTTGTTATGATTTGAAGTCAGAGACCAAGAATTTGTCTCTCTTTATTTCTTTATTTATGAGGCTTACGGAATGAACTGACTTTGAGTGGCATTACAACTTCCCAGCTCTGCGATCTGAATTAAAACAAATGCCTAACGGGCAAAAATTAAAAATAGAAAACATCCAGTGTGTGCTGGGGGAAACTTCTGTTGAGGTCATGGTGAGCTAGACTTCCCTGAAAGAGTGAAGATGGCACTAGAGTGGAGATTGGCAGCTGGAGGGTAAATCCTGGTTTGCGAAGGAGAGATCGTGAGATTGCCCACATATAGTCCGGACAGCTGCTCCTTGCTAGTAGACTGCAGGAACTGAGTTTTTTTGTGATTGGCTGGTGAACTGAGAAGCTGGGATTCCAACAAAGTGTCAGGCCGGAGCCATTCTCTTTGGATCTTTGGCCTGCCACACTTTATGCTAGTTTAAAATGTATTCTTTGCTATGGGAATTTGGGAGGGGCAGTTGCATGAGGGATGTCTGCATGTAGCCACAACAAATTCCTTCTAGATTGTCAAGGTCATCCTTTGTCCTGCACCTGCACGGAAGAAGGTGGAGTTCCTACCAAGCTACCAGATGAAGATTGGTTCATGTGATGAACTTGGGGGTGTGGGGACAAAGGCTTGAACTTTCAACTGGGTGGAGAAACCCCGAAGGCTTCAGATTCGGGATTTCTCCCAGCCGTGCTGACATGGCTCTGTTAATAAATTGGAACTTTGAGGAATGCCTTGCCTCGGACTCTGATTTAATTCCAGATGCTATTCGGAACCCTGACACAAAGCTCACAATCAGTTGCTCCTGTACTCTGGAACATCTTGCCCCTGATGTGAGGTTGGCCCCCAACCCTCCTATCCTTTCGTAAAAGACCTGGCTCTACCAATTGGCCTGGAGCCCCAATGGGAGAAAAGCACAGTGGGGGTGGTTGACCGAGCAACAACAGATCAAACCTCCCCCCCTCCACTCCACCCCAGCCTTCCCCATGTGCCCTTAGTTTTTAATGTTGATTTTTATTATTTATGTTTTAATTGTACATGTATAGACATATTTTTATGACTGTAAGCTGCCCAGAGTTACCCTATGGTAAGGTGGGTGGCTAATAAATTTTATAAATAAATCATAATATAACATATGGACATAAAGCTCAGCTGAACCTCATTTCTTAATCACTTCTGAAATTAATTTTTTAGTGCTATTGAAATATTAAGAACTTTGGAATGGCAAGTTTTATAGCATTCACTGGATAAGTTTCCTTCAATCCTTACTGAAAGAAGTATTAAGTATACGTTTAAGGATTTAGGGGAAAAATGGGTGGAATAAATGGCAAAAATGTGATTGGAATGTTGCTTTAGGATGTTATAAATGGACTAAGGGCCCAGATGGATTTGAAGATTAACTATAGGAATCCTTCTCATGGGAAACTGCTGCTGTTCTGAATTTTTTGGGGGGAAAAAACATGATAGGATGGTACTAATGTTGGACACTAGAGGGAGCTAAATATTACAATAAATGGGGAAGAACACTTAAAGTTGACTTGCCAAATTAGAATGGAGCAAAGTACTTTAACATCGGACATACTGAAGGATATTTGTGAAATAAATAAAATTAATTTTAGAAATGTCTGCCATTGTAGGTGGACTGAGTGTAAATGATGTTATGGAGGAGGAACAAGTTGTACCAGACAAGACTGAAGTTGATTTGAATGTGGATTTAAAAATGATAGGGTACAAGAGGGGGTTGGACTAGAAGACCTCCAAGGTCCCCTCCAACTCTGCTATTCTGTTGTTATTCTCTTATTCTCTTATTCTAATGTGGATGGAGATTATTCCCATTGTGTCCAGAGTGTGCTAAAGCACAAGTTTTACTGGCAATCTATCAGAATAGAGCTGGAAGGGACCTTGGAGGTCTTCTAGTCCAGCCCCCTGCTCAAGCAGGAGATCCTATACCATTTCAGACAGGTGGTTGTCCAATCTCTTCTTAAAAACCTCCAGTGATGAAGCACCTACAACTTCTAAAGGCAAGATGTTCCATGGGTTAATTGTTCTCACTGTTAGGAAGTTTCTCCTGAATTCCAGGTTGCTTGCCTCCTTGATTAGTTTCCATCCATTGCTTCTTGTCTTGCCTTGAGGTGCTTTGGAAAATAAGTTGACCCCCTCTTCTTTGTGGCAACCTCTAAAACACTGGAATACTGCTATCATGTCACACCTAGTTCTTCTTTTCTCTAGACTATCACTGTGTTGCGATTGACGCTACAATCAGTAATGGGTTTCACTTACCTTTGCTACCGGTTCGGAGATGTGTGCATGCACGCACCGCTTCTGCGCATGCGCAGAGCACCCGTGATGATGTCCAGGCAGGTGGATGGAGCCTCCCACTGCCACTACCGGTTCGCCTGAACTGGGGTGAACCATTAGAAACCCACCACTGGCTACAATCACAAAATCCTGGGACAGCCAGACCAACGTTGCTTGAAGTAATATATGGAAATTTCCCGTATTCATGTCTATAATTTTTGTTATTAAACAGTGGCCTCATTTGGAGCACCACAGCCTCAAGACCGAAACGGGCAATTTACTTTTCACTGTTCATCTCCTTTTCTCTCCCACCAGGCCTTTAACATTCTTGTTCTTTGCAATCCAAACAGCAAACATTCCAAATTATTTATGAAAATGACCCCTTAGTCAGGAAAACATAAAAGCTTTATGATCGTAAAGCAAAACTTCCCTAATTAATACCACTGGGATTTTTTTTCCCCCACCTCCCCGTCTTTCCACCAAAAGTAATGGTTTCTTCATGCTAAACTGTTTTTAATGTTATGGTAAAATATGTTAACTACTGCAACAGCCTGACTTGATAGATGAAAAGATGCAAAAACGTAATCTGTCACCTGCCGCTCTTATGCCACCTAGAAATGATGGTGTTTTCTGTATTTACATAATGTGAGGACATTTAGCTTGGTTACTAATTGCACTGACATCGGAAAGCTATTCATCTTCACCTAGGTTATTAGCACCGAGAAAGCTGTGGGAGAAGAAAGTGCACCTAGAAGTGAGGAACGTAGGATTATACGGGGAAGATACTTTTCTGAGAACATCCAGGCAAGTCCTTTCCACAACAAAGAAAGCTGTATTGCCGTGGTGGAAAGCTTTGATCAAATCTAAATTTCCTTGATTGAAACCGATGACTCAGATTGCCTGGGTGAATCGAAAGAGAATGATTTGCAGACAATCAAATCAACCTGATTCAAGCATTTGTCACAAAGGGAGAAAGCAAAATGGCTTCGTTTTTCCAAAAGTATGCAAAATTTCAGCTAAGGGGTCAGGGTGCGTGAAGTCTCCCCAGGATCTGTTGCCCACCAGAAGCAAACCTTCACACACACACCCCGTCTCCTCAATATAGGTAGTCCTTCTTTTATGACGAGAGTTGGGATCAGAATTTGCATTGCTAAGCAAAGTGCCTATTAAGTGAATTGTGCATGATTTTTTGCCATGGTTTCAGGAATCGCCGTAGTTAGAATAGAATAACAGAGTTGGAAAGGACCTTGGAGGTCTTCTAGTCCAACCCCCTGCTTAGTTGTTAAATGGATCATGGAATTATTAAGCGAAATCGGCTTTTCTGATTGAGTTTGCTTGCTGGAAGTTGGCTGGGAAGGTTCACAAATGCAGATCGCATTATCTCAGGATGCTGAAACCATCATAAATAAATGTGGGCTGCCAAATGTCCAAATTGTGATCATGTGACTGTGGGGATACTGCGACAAATTTAGTGCAAGAACTGGCTGTAATTCACTTTTTTCGGTAATATTATACTGCTAACTAGAGCATACAAAACATTTGCTAGACCAATTCTCGAATACAGCTCATCTGTCTGGAACCCACACTGTATATCGGACATAAATACAATTGATAGTCCAGAGATATTTCACGAGAAGAGTCCTCTGCTCCTCTGCTCGCAACAGAATACCTTATGCCACCAGACTTGAAATTTTGTGCTTAGACAACTTAGAACTACGCCGCCTTCAGTCTGACCTAAGCGTAGTACACAAAATTATCTGCTACAACGTCCTACCTGTCAATGACTACTTCAGCTTCAACCACAACAATACACGAGCACACAATAGATACAAACTTAAGATAAACCGCTCCAAACTCGATTGCAGGAAATACGACTTCAGCAACAGAGTGGTCAATGCCTGGAATGCACTACCTGACTCTGTGGTTACTTCCCCAAACCCCCAAAACTTTAACCTTAGACTGTCTACTGTGGATCTCACCCCATTCCTAAGAGGTCTGTAAGGGGCGTGCATAAGCCTACCAACTTGCCTACCGTCCCTGTCCAGGGGTGGGTTCTAACTTACCTCGCCGCCTGTTCGCTTCCTCCCTTGCCATGTGGCTGCGCGTGCATTGCGCACCATGTGGCCTTACCGCGTGGCCGCACTGCATGGCTGTGCCACGTGGCCACTTTGCATACGCGCGCATGCGCAGTGCCAAAAATTTGCAAAAAATCCCCCCCCAAAAAACCGAAAACAAATGCCGGGGACTCGGCTTCTGCGCATGGCGCACAAAGATGGCGGCGTCCACGGACCGGCACCGACAGAACCGGCTCCGTGACATCACCAGCAGTTTGCTACCGGTTCTATAGAACTGGTGCAAACCGGGAGGAACCCACCTCTGTCCCTGTCCTAATGTCCCCTTTTATTCGTATCCATTTCATATATTAATAACCATGTTTATATCTATATCTGTTATCTAATACATGCTTGACAAAATAAATAAATAAATAAATAAATAAATAAATAAATAAATAAATAAATAAATAAATAAAAATAAAATATAAAATATAAAATAAAAAAACAAAACAAAACAAAACAAAACAAATAATAAATAAATAAAACAAATAAATAAAATGGTTGTAAGTCGAGATCTACCTGCCAATGAGTTTCAGTTTGGGAAAAGGCTGTACTCCTTCTTGAAACCTTTAACATAGCTGCACAGTTTCATGCCACATAGGGCATACGGGACGAATTTGGGGGTGAAATTTCACGAAATGTCTATCTGAAGGCTATTCAAGTCCCATTTAGACTCTGAAAAATCCCCCCCCCCTTTCAAAATGCCCTCTTCCAAACACATTGGGGGAAAATGTGGGCTTCTCCATTTCTGGGGAGCTCTGGGGGGGGGGAGCAGAAAAGCGATGTTGGTATTCTCTGTTTAGAATAACAGAATAATAACTTTATTGTCACTTTGAATGTACACCAATCAGCATACATTAAAGTGAAATTTCGTTGCATACAGCTCTCAAAGGGTCACCACCTCCAATATACACTACATAATATAACAGAATAAATAAATAAATAAATACATACAGAGTCTGGTTCAGATGTATACCTGTACATGGCGAGTTTACCAGACGGATGGCATAGGGAACAAAGCCAATGCAATCCTAAACTGCATTAACAGAGGGATTCAATCAAGATCAAGTGAGGTACTAATATTACTCTATAAAGTCTTAGTAAGACCACACCTAGAATACCACATCCAGTTTTGGTCACCACACTATAAAAAGGATGTTGAGACTCTGGAGAAAGTGCAGAGAAGAGCAACCAGAATGATTAGGGGACTGGAGACTAAAACATATGAAGAACGCTTGCAGGAACTGGGCATGGCTAGTCTAGTGAAGGACCAGGGGGAGACATGATAGCAGTGTTCCAATATTTGAGGGGCGGCCACAGAGAGGAGGGGCAGAATTTCTAAAAACAACTTATTCTCCAATGCACCTGAGGGAAGGACAAGAAGTAACAGGTGGAAGATTATTAAAGAGAGATTCAACCTGGAAATAAGGAGAAATTTTCTGACAGTGAGAACAATCAATGGAACAGAAGTTGCCTTCGGAAGTTGTGGGAGCTTCATCACTGGAGGCTTTCAGGAAGAGATTGGATTGCCATTTGTTGGAAATGGTTTAGGGTCTCCTGCTTGGGCGGGGGGTTGGACTAGATGACCTACAAGGTCCCTTCCAACTCTGTTAATCTGTTAAATCTATTAAAGTTATTACTGTTTTTGTACCCCTGTTTTCACACTTGGCTTCCTAGTGACGACTCTGTATTTCTTTTTCAAATTACCTGCAAATGTTTTATTTCTTTATATTTAAATTCAAGCCTGGATATGAAATGAGTGATGGCTAGGCATGAGGTATTCAATGTTAAATCCAACCTTTGGAAGGCAAGGGTCCCTCCAAGCAGAATTGGATGAGAATTTAGGATGTTCCTTTTCCCTTTGAAAGAACTGAAGCTGTGCAGTGACAGGGTAGTGGAGGAGCGATGTTAAATTTTCAAAGAGGAACGCCAAAAAGAGGGGGGGGGAGAAAGAAAGATCCTAGAGGCACAGAAATCCTCGCTGCACCTTAAACATGGTGAGTACTTTTGTCTCTCCAAAGGGGGCATCTCCCGATGCATGTTTGAAGAGATGAAAATGTAGACTGACAACTCGATACGCAAAATGTGTCCACAGGGCTGTTTTGCGGGCGTGCTTTTCTTTCTACCTCGGTGCTTGATGAGAAATAATTCATTCCCAGAAGACTCCTCCCCAAATCCCTCATAATCTAGACTCTCCCGGGTGGGGTGAGGGCGGAAAGTTAAAAAAAAAAAACCCCAAAAAACAAAAATAGAACGTTCGCCATTCTCATTTGTGATCTAGATAAAAAGGGGAGTTCTGATAGAAAAAGCTTGTTTACAGCCATTTGAGCTAAACGCGGCGGTCAAATGAAGGAGAGGAAGCTGCAACGGTAGAAAGAGAAGGAGGAAGCCAAGAGTGGCACAGCTTCTCAGCTATGGACACTAGTTTTGTGAGTCGGGGCTACTTAAAGGCCTTAGGGAGACCATCTATGTTCTTCTGCAAATTGATCTAGCTCAGGTTAACAGATCTTAATCTTAGGAAGCTTAAGATCTGTTGACTTCAACTCCCAGAATTCCATGGCTGGCTAGGTGGAGATGGTAACCAAGTTAAACAGGTTATATTGAGAGCATCAGTGGAGAGAATGTTTCTGATAAGAATAGAATAGAATAGAATAGAATAGAATAGAATAGAATAGAATAGAATAGAATAGAATAGAATAGAATAGAATAGAATAGAATAGAATAGAATAGAATAGAATAGAATAGAATAGAATAGAATAAGAGTAGAATTAGAGGAGAGTAGAGGAGAGTAGAGGAGAGTAGAGAAGAGAAGAGAAGAGAAGAGAAAAGAGAAGAGAAGAGAAGAGAAGAGAATTAGAGTAGAATTAGAGTAGAGTAGAGTAGAGTAGAGTAGAGTAGAGTAGAGTAGAGAAGAGAACAGAAAATAGAATAGAATAGAAAATAGAATAGAAAATAGAATAGAAATAGAAATAATAGAATATTCTTTATAGGCCAAATGTGATTGGACACACAAGGAATTAGCAACAAAGTGAAATCATAAATCATAAGATACAATCATAAATCATAAGATACAACTAACAAGTGATAGTCATAAGATACCAAGAGGAGTATCTTTTGGAGATCTATGGTGTATCTAGTTTCCACGGCTAGGGAATTGTTATGGGAGGGCTGAATTATCTGAAGTTGAAGGGATCTTGCAATTCTAGCACAACCAATGGTTATAAATTGTTCTCCAAAGATTTCTGGTGACTGATACGTACTTCTTTGGAGGAAAGCCCTGGTGGATTTAGTGGAGCTTCTTTGTTAGTATGTTTAGTTAGTTCATTTCTGTGCATAAAATCAGATTATATGGCTTATATTTCTGAGAGTTCCAGAGAGAACCGGGATGTCTCACAATATCCACAGGCATTCAGTACAATCCATGACGAAGGCTCCTACATCGTGTCATCACTGTGCAAATGAAATAATTCATGCCATTTGTGTGATGACTTCATGATACTCGTCACATGGCTTCTTAGCCAACTCCTGGGAGGGGGGACGACCCTTAATTATAACCAAAAACTCTTCTTTAAAAAGAGCAAAATAGAGCTCCTATTAGGCTACAGTTTCCCCTATACAGAAATATACATGCAGATATATATTTCTTAATTGTATACTAATTACGCAATTAAGAATTTGAGTAACCAAGAATAAATTAGGAAAACGATTCTCTTAATAGGATAAGCATCTCTCTGGAGGTAGAGGCTGCTGATGTTGAGACCTGCAAAGAGTTGCAGTTGTGGTTGTGAACTTGGCGGATCCATCAAGGGACAGGTTGTTGGTTGCTAAGGAAGTATCTTGATGATCAGGTGCTCAGATCTTGTCAAAGAGGCACATCAGAAGCCATTAATTCTAGGGCACAAATTACACTCTCCGGTCTGAGCAGTTGTGTGACGAAGCACTCATGCAACGTGCCACAATTATCCTCTAAATTTAGTTATCTAATTATAGGAATAGCATCAAGAGGAAGAAGCTTAACTATGACTTATTGGAACTCAGCTCTTCTTTTATTGCATCCGGAAAGAAGAAGATGTCTTGCCGCGTTTCTCAAGCTGCCCAGATGCAGTGGAGTGTGTGTGTGTGTGTGTGTGTGTGCCCACATACAGTGGGGTGTGTGTGTGTGTGTGTGTGTGTGTGTCCAAACAGTCTCCTTCAATTATTGTGACGACACCCATCCCCAACCCCTATGCAAAGACGATGAGACTGACAGATGAATCATCTTTCCACGTGGTCAGGGTTCTTCTCCACCTTAGCTGAGAAGTTAGCAAGTTGGAAAGGGGTGGGAAATTTCACTTCAGAAATTACATTTAGCAGGTGATACAGTCAGATCTTTGAACTGGGTTGACTCAGCGTGGTGAGTCAGAAGGTCTTCGGCCCAGGTGTCAGGACCCTTTCATTAAAATTGACTTGATTTTTCCAAATCAAATCATATTTTCAGACCAAATTGAATCAGTACGGTAGTCTAAACTGAAGTAATGACCCATGCATCCCTAAGAGACTTGCTTAATGGGGACAGAGCAAGACAATCTTCCAACTTCCAAGACAGTCAGAGAAAAGGAATTTGACCCAGAGAAATAACTTGAAAAAAATGTCTCAAGCTAGACCTTCCCCAGTTCTCTTGAAGAGAAGGGGAGGGAGGGAGGGAGGGGTGGAGGCAAATTCAGACTCTGTTATCCTAATTTTATAAGAAAAGTAGTTGTAGTATTCATAACTTTGGTTTCCTAGTCTGGTCTTGCTTCAAACGGGTGACAGCACAGGGCCCAATTTCAATTCATTTAAAATCAAATGACAGTTCCCATCCACAGAAGAAGATCTACCATACCCTTAAGTCCTACCTGATCCAAGCCACATGCCATTAATTCAGCGTAGTAGAGAAACGCTCCTTGTTACATTAAGAGATATTGATAACTGTCGTATTAAAATGTTCTCCTGCATTTCCCCCTTATCTTTTGAAGGAAGTTAGGACCCACCCCCCTCCTAGAAGAATGAAATATTCTGGGAAATATTAAAAAGACAGACTATTATATTTCCCTGGATGAGAGAAAAGGAGAAACATGTTTTAAAGACAAAGCAGCTCCCTGCAGCTCCCTGCCACCCCCCCCTTCAGCTCCAGGGTGATGGGATTAAGACCTTCACCCTTAGGACATGATAGGATTAACCCTCTACCCATCTCACCACATGGCACCTGGGAAGATTGCATCAGCCAGCAAGTCTCAAGCAAACCTGGACTCAGGACAGCCTACAGAGTTGCCCCTGCATGGCTCCATGGGAGTCTGACAGCCAATCAGAGTGCATTTCTTGCACAGGAGCGGGAGGCCTTGAGGGGGGGCCCAAGAGAGGGCATAAAACCAAGGGATTCTCAGCATCTCTCCCCTTCTTTTTCTTCACCCAACATCTGCAAGCATGTGATCCACCTTTTCCCCAGGACCTCAAACCATGTGGTCCTGTCCATTAAAACCTTCTTTCCAAGCAACTTCCATGAATCCAGTGTCTTTTTCCCCACTTGAAACTGAACCCAGATGGACATTTCTTCCAACACGTTTAATGACAGTGAATTCACTTTCAATGTTTTCAACAAAGGAAAAATTACCAACGAAGAAATGAGGGGATATCAAGTGGAGAATTAGTTTTGAATCTTTGTGTAGGCGCCAGAAACCTAGGACTGAACCCTCCTAAATTCCATAGAACTTTATCTGTTTGTTCCCAAGAGAAAGCAAGCTGTCTGGGGGAGAGTCTTATACTACAGGTAGTCCTCAATGACGTACACAATTGAGCCCCCAGGTTTTTGTTGCTAAGCAAGACAGTTGTTCAGTGAATTTTTGCCCCATTTCACGACCTTTCTTGCTACAGATTAAGTAAATCACTGCAGTTGTGAAGTTAGTAACATGGTTGTTAAGTGAATCCGGCTTCCCCATTGACTTTGCTTGTCAGAAAGTCGCAAAAGGGGATCGCATGATCCCCGGGACACTGCAACCGTCATCAATATGAGTCAGTTGCCAAGCAACCGAATTTTGACCATGTGACCATGGGAATGCTGCAACGGTCGTGTGAAAAACGGTCATCAGTTACTTTTTTTCAGTGCCGTTGTAACTTCGGAAGGTCACTAAGTGAACTATTGTAAATCGAGGACTATCTATGCAGGTAGAACACATTAATCAACTAGAAACTTCCATGTGTGGATCTGGTGGCCTCTGCTTGACAAGAAGAGAACGTCACTGCAATTGTAACAGGCACAATGGTGCGCCTTTGAGCTGGCCAAAAGGCGTGAGTGAACATCCTTCCTTTTATTGTACAATCTTCTCTTCCAGCCTGCCTAACATTTCCAAATTTCTGTAAAATCCCAAAGAAAGCTACCAGGAAGGAGCTCCTTCCTTTGGCCTTTTTTCAAATAAGAAATATGGGCTACCGAGGAGCTTCTGATAGATAAAAATATGTGCAATGGAGGATATCCCCATCAACAATGGGCCTGAAACCATCATCTCCTACTGTAAACTCGTTAGAACATAGAAAAATAGAGTTGGAAGGGACCTTGAAGGTCTTCTAGTCCAACCCTCTGCTCAAGCAGGAGACCCTATACCACTTCAGACAAATGGTTGTCCACTCTCATTTTTGAAAACCTCCAGTGATGGAGCACCCACAACTTTTGAAGGCAAGCTATTCCATTGGTTGATTGCTCTCACCGTTAGGAAATTTCTCCTTAGAATAGAATAGAGCTGGAAGGGACCCTGGAGGTCTTCTAGTCCAGCCCCCTGCTCTGGCAGGAGACCCTATACTATTTCCGACAAGTGGCTGTCCAGTCTCTTCTTAAAAACCTCCAGTGATGAAGCCCCCATGATTTCTGAAAGCAAGCTGTTCCACTGGTTAATTGTCCTCACTGTTAGGAAGTTTCTCTTTAGTTCTAGGTTGCTTCTCTCCTTGGTTAATTTCCATCCATTGTTTTTCGTCTTGCCTTTTGGTGCTTTGAAAAATAGTTTGACCCCCTTGTCTTTAAAAAAGCCCCTCAAATATTGGAACCCTGCTATCCTGTCACTCCTAGTCCTTCTTTTCATTAGACGACTCATACCCAATTCCTGTAACTGTTCTGTAACAAACCAAGAGAAATTTGCAAGAAATCCTTAAGCACTCTGAGAATACGGTAGAAAAACTCAGGCTGCCTTTGCAGAGTGAGGATTTGCAAAGCCAATCCTGGCACTCTTCGGATGCAGCCTTCTTTGATTTCTCTATGAAAGCAATGCGCTGGCATCAGAATGCTGAAGATGCTTTTTGGAAGGTGCTTAGGGCTATGATATCAGATGCCGAAGTGATGGCTTTTGAAATGTCATAACATTGATACAGATAACACAGCCAGCGAAACACTGCCACGGGTAGCTTATTCATCCCCAAACACTGCGCAACAACAGCGCTTCTAGAATCGGGCTAAGACACTAAGCTGCTTCATTGGTTCTCGTAATTGCATACCCTGTTTCCCCCAAAATAAGACATCCCCTGATAATAAGCCCAGTCGGGCTTTGGAGTGCATGGCAATAAGGCCAAGCGCTTATTTCAGGGTTCAAAAAAATATAAGACAGGGTCTTATTTTTGAGGAAACATGGTATCCAACAATAGTTGGCCCAAAGCCAACACCTGGGCCGTGGGAATACAAGAATACGTCGCCATCGAGCCCACGAGAGGTCACTCTGGTTCAAGAGGAGATGGTAATAAGCAAATTAAGAATGCAAATGAGCTCGATCGGATCGCCCGTTGGATTTGTCCATCTTTCAGATGGGGGAACTCGGAGAGACTGACTTTTCAAAAAGCAAGCTCAGACTCTGATCAAACTAGGTCAAGAACAAGTCCGAGGCCTTAAGAAGCACAGAAAATTGCTGACAAAAATCCAATCTACCAGTAACTCATGAAGAACGTTACATTTTATTGGATTTTTGCTTGTTGGTTTTGGAGTTGCCTCCAAAATCTGGCAGTTTAAGTGGACCATCAATCATACCTAGCCATGTGGACACCCACAAATGGAATGGAATGGGGAATGGAATGGAATAGGAATAGGAATAGGAATAGGAATAGTAGAGTAGAGTATATATAGAGATTAGAGTAGAGTGAAAAGGGAATAGAATACAGAGTAGAGTAGAGTAGAGCAGAGTAGAGTATGGAATAGAAAATAGACCAGACTAGACCAGACTAGAACAGAACAGACCAGACCAGACCAGAACAGACCAGACAAGATTAGACCAGACTAGAATTGTTTATTGGACA
>QLTV01012196.1:794921-806611 GCA_003457575.1 Thermophis baileyi
TTTCCAACAAATCTATCTACTATCCTGCCTGCCTGCCTGCCTGCCTGCCTGCCTGCCTGCCTGCCTGCCTGCCTGCCTGCCTGCCTGCCTGCCTATCTATCTATCTATCTATCTATCTATCTATCTATCTATCTATCTATCTATCTATCTATCTATCTATCATCTATCTATCTATCTAGGCTTCTCTGTTTCTTTGCTTTTGACAACCAAGAAGCCCTTTCTTCAAAGACAGCCCCAGATCTCTTTTAAAAGAGAGGTTTCTGATGACCCAGAGAAGTAGCTGCTTGCTCGTGGGGGATGTTTTGTAGTAGTTTGTCATCCTTTGCACCCCTTATTTGTGACTTTTCCCCAAGCTCTACTTGCATACTCTTCCCAACAGCACATCTTCCTTGACACGAGTTTTCCCCTCATGGCTCAAGCCGATCCGCTTCACCGGTTCTCTACTATTCAAGTTCTTTTTTCATGTATTATTTATTAAAAAGTAGAATTTGTTCTTTGGAAGGCCAGAGAAAAGAGCTCTGTGTTTATTTAGTGGTGGGACCAGCTCTGGTGGCAAATGTAGGCAGATCAATGGGCCAGACCTTGGAATTATCATTTGTTTTTGGCATCTGGAAGGAGGACCTGGCCAAGTTAGGTTCATAAAATATGAATTTCCTTTGCCTCCCTTTTTCTTGAACAGGAGTACCAACGGCGTTCCCTTTGATTCCATCCATCAACATATCAGAGAATTCTCTAAAATATTTCTAAGCGCAATCCGTTACTTCACTTTCATTCCCAATATTTCATCATTCTTATTCTTAGTTCTGTTCTCTCTGTTAAGGTATCTGGTTTAACCTTTTCACCTACTTACAAAACATTGTTATTTCTAATACAATCTCTATTACAAAGGGTTTACATTTTTTTCCTTCTTTTTAAAATCTTAACTTTTCCTTGCTCTCTTGGACAACATTCTTTGCAACTACCTTCCCACCCCCTCCCCATATGCACTATAGAGTTACACTTTCTAATCCTCATTCATTTATCTTATGTTGAGGTCAAGAGGTGCGTCAACCTATTCTCCAAAGCACCAGAGGGCAGGGCAGGAAACAACGGATGGGAACTAATCAAGGAGGGAAGCAACCTAGAAACAAGGAGAAATTTCCTAACAGTGAGAACAACTAACCAGATGAACAACTTGCCTACAGAAGTTGTGAGTGCTCCAACACTGGAAGTTTTTAAGAAGAGATTGGAGAGCCATTTGTCTGAAATGGTATAGGGTTTCCTGCTTGAGCAGAGGGTTGGACTAGAAGGCCTTCAAGATCTCTTCCAACTCTGTTATTCTCTTACGCACACTTTTCTCCATCCACAGCTGCTTCCTCTTCATTATTCCATCAGCACAAAATTTTCTGTCCTGCTCTGTAACAGAATTCTTTTCACCCTGTTCAAGTAGCTTCCATGCTGTTTTTAATATAGATCCACTTTCCGTTCATTCCATTTGGGAAATAATCAACTTTTAATTCTTTTTTTCTACAGGGCTCCTATTTTTCTCTTTGTCACACAACTTTTAGGGTTTTGGTTTTTTTTTTTGAAAAAAATCTTTTGCTGAGTCATGTACTGGGAAAACAAATTTTCAATCCAAATGTCTTTCAGTTGCTAATACTTCAGTCACAATTAGATATTATTACAGTAATTAAGTCTGGCTCATTGGAGCATTAAAGGATAGCTGCCCTGAAAGAATCAAAGTCTTGAAAAATGCTTTTATAATTTATACACTGGAAACTGTTTCTGTCCAGCATTGAGCTCTTCAGGACTATTTTATAATAGTATAAAATAAATAGTGTTTCCAAACTTGGAACTTTAAGATGTGTGGACTTCAACTCTTAGAATTCCCCAGCAAATATGCTGACTATAGAATTCTGGGAGTTGAAGTCCATACACCTTAAAGTTGCCAAGTTTGAAAAATACTGATATAAATAGTGCATACAGACAAACGAGCCTGCATATACTTTCAATCTCTAATCCTTATGCTTAAAATTTGATAAATTGGATCATCATTTCAGGTAGAAATTCATCATGGTTCTTAAGCAGTCGAGTAACTGCAAACAGGAAAAACAGGAAATTCCTGATTCTTCTTTCATAAGATTAGCACCACTGAAGCTCATGTCCATCTCAAAGATTCTGTGGAATCTACCACCAGATTCAAATAAGTGGATTCCAGATTCCAGAAAAGATTAGGAATAACTGAAGCAGCTGCTCTAACGAAGTCCTTACCACCTTAAGCTGTGTTGCCTAGGAGATGCCAAAAGCAGCAGTTACAGTAGAGATGTAAACAACATCTGTCAAAAGTTTTAAGTCATTTTAGTTCACAACTTTCCATAACGTGTAGAGCTGTGCTGTGCAATTCCTTGGTGTCCATAGATGTTTTAACATAAATTACACAGTCTATGCTAGAATGGAATGGAGTGGAATGGAGTGGAAAGTGGAGAGTGGAGAGTGGAGAGTGGAGAGTGGAGTAGAGAGTAGAGAGTAGAGAGTAGAGAGTAGAGTATAGAGTAGAGTAGAGTAGAGTAGAGTAGAGTAGAGTAGAGTAGAGTAGAGTAGAGTAGAGTAGAGTAGAGTAGAGTAATGTTATCCCCTGCTTCCCACCAGCAAAATCAATGGGGGAGATTTGTTTAACGACTGCAATGATTCCTTTAACAACTGTGGCCAAAAAAAGGTGGTAAAATTAGTCACTTAACAACTGTGTTGCTTTGTGGTGGAAGTTCCAATCCCAATTGTGCTCATACAATATGTTGAGGACATATTGAAATCCATAGAGTGGTCTACTGCTGAATAAAGAAAATGGAAAATGGAGTTACTTGAGAACTAAACCTGTGATGACATAAATTGGGTCTACAACTACAGTATGATTGCGAGAAGAAAGGGGTCATCTTTAGGGTACCCAGTTGCTGCCCAAATGGTCAGGAGCTTTTACAGGTAGTCCTCAACTTACGACCACAACTGAGCCCAACATTTCTATTGCAAAGCAAAACATTTGTTAAGTGAGTTTTGCCCCATTTCATGACTTTTCTTGACACTGTTGGTAAGTGAATTGTTGCAATTGTTAAGTTAGTCACACGGTTGTTAAGTGAACCTGGCTTCTCCATGGACTTCGCTTGTCAGAAGGTCACAAAAGGTGATCACATGACCCTGGGACACTGCAACCGTCATACATATGAGCCAGTTGCCAAGCGTCTGAATTTTGATCATGTGTCCACAGGGATGCTGCAACGGTCGTAAGTGTGAAAAATGGTTGTAAGTTACTTTTTTCAGTGCCATTGTTTTTGAATGGTCACTAAATGAACTATTGTAAGTCGAGGACTACCTGTAGTTCCTATTGCCTTTCGAAACTCTGTTTGAACAACAACAAAACAATTAAAATTACATCCCACAAAATTCTCTCCCTCTGTTTCTCCTCTCTGTCTTTCTGTTTCTCTCTCTCTTTGAGGTGCCTAAGATGAAAAGATAATTTTGAACGGCCTTTCCAATCCCCCCAAAATGACCTTTCTTCAGAATAGAGGAGATAAATCCAAAAATGATACAAGCAGACAAAGATATGGAAGAGATAGCAACAATTTTTAACACGGAACAGACAGATTATTCCTTAAGGCAGAGGTCTTCAAACTTGGCAACTTTAAGACTTGTGGACTTCAACTCCCAGAATTCTCCAGCCAGCTGGAGAATTCTGGGAGTTGAAGTCCACAAGTCTTAAAGTTGCCAAGTTTGAAGACCTCTGCCTTAAGAGTTCAAAATATAAATGAGAATAAAGAGAAAGATCTCCTAAAAATGATGGGGGAACTGTGGATGGATGCTCTAGACTAGAGATCCAACAGCAAGAGATAGATGCTGTAGCAGATGAAATATTTAGATTAAATAAACATGATGAAAGGAGTTACAAGATACCAGAGGAGAAGCATGAAAGATGTCAACTTGCAAAGATTTCAAGTTGCCATGAAATGGAGGGGGGGGGAGAGCTGAAGGAGGGGCTGACTGCTCTAACTGAAACTACATTCCACAAATGTTTCTTTTACTGATTGTGTCCTAGGCTACCGGAGTCAGAAGGAGGGGTGTGGGGTTTACAACCCGCCAACATGATTCATTGGAGAATGTGATTTATGACATGTCCAATGAGAAGGGGGGAAACAGGGTCATGAAGGCGTGCAGCCTGGATGAACTCAATTCTGCCTGCATCGGAGTATTGCCGGAATGGCGCTCCTAATAAATCTGTATATTTCTTTTGGACTTTGGCTCATGGCTCATGAATTAATTAGGGCGTCTCTCGGAAACTTCACAAAAGATTCACCAAAAAGTTAATAAGAGTTGAAATTCTAAAAAGGACAAGAGATGATGGATAGATATAGAATATTTTTTAACATGGTGGTTATTTTATTAAGTGTTAGAAAAAAGAAGTAGAAATTGGGAAAATAGTATTATGTATACCTATGAAATATAATAGAACTTATTATAATTACTATGTATACACAAATGTTAGAAGTTGAAAGATTATGGCTATGTATATTTAAATGGTAATATCATTATTAGAATTGTGTGTAAAGTATATGGACCCAGACAATACACTGTTCATCAAGCACTTTTGGATGTTAAAGAAAAAATTATAAATAAAATTACATTTTTTTTTAAAAAAAATGACCTTTCCTCAAACTTCAGAGGAATTTGCCAGTTCGGGAGTCATAAATCTAGATTCCACCCATGAACCACAAGTCTGTATTTTCTGGTCCCCTTCTTGTTAAATCATATTTGACCCATTTACACAAAGCACATTCATCGCACAATCCTAGAAGGCCCACTCAGAAAATAAATAAATCTTGTGCACAGCAAGACTTCAAGTCTACCAGCTTGGGAGCAATACTTCAAGATAATCAATCCCACCAGGTAGAGCATGCTGACAAGAGCAGAATCAAATGAGGCCGCTAAGGGTAGAAGAAGAAATCAGTGTGTGGTTTGCAAAAAATGCACACCTAGTCTTTGAAACAGGAAATCTGATGGGCTGGTCTTCCTCCATAGCATTGTCCACCTGCAACATTCTTTTGGATTTGACCCATTGTCAACTCGCAAAGCATCCCTGGCCTGCTCTCGAGTTGCCATAGGCAGGGGGGATGGGAAAACAAACTTTGCAGCTGCAGCAAGGCAGTACGTCAGTCAAAACAAAACAGGGGTGAAATCCAGCAGGTTCTGACAGGTTCTGGAGAACCGGTAGCAGAAATTTTGAGTAGTTCAGAGAACCGGTAGCGGAAATTTTGAGTAGTTCGGAGAATCGGCAAATACCACCTCTGGCTGGCCCCAGAGTGGGGTGGGAATGGAGATTTTGCAATATCCTTCCCCCAGGAGTGGGGAGGGAATGGGGATTTTGCAGTATCCTTCCCCTGGAGTGGGGTGGGAATGGAGATTTTGCAGTATCCTTCCCCTGGAGTGGGATGGGAATGGAGATTTCGCAGTATCCTTCCCCTGCCACGCCCACCAAGCCACACCCACCAAGCCACACCATGCCCACCAAGCCACGCCCACAGAACCAGTAGTAAAAAAAAATGGATTTCACCACTGAAACAAAAGCACATTCCAGCCGTCTCTCTGTCAAGGCTGTCTCCGTGGTTACCCATAGTGGCCGGAGGGGAGTGATCTCTACAACCCGTGAAATTGCTTCGTTGGAGAATGTGATTGATGACACACCTTGGGGGGAGGGGGGAAACAGGGTCAGAGCCGGAACGTAAATTAAGTGGGGGTCAGAGTTGGCTTCATTTGGAACGTGCCGACATGAAGCTCCTAATAAATAACTGAATTTCTTTTGAAGCTTGGCTCGAGACTTGTGATTTAATTAGGGCATCCGTCGGAACCCTGACACCCTGCCTTACTACCGACTTTATCCCAACTCTTGTGGCTTCTGACGGGGACCCTCAAAGGAATCCAATGCTCTTGGCTTTTGTAGGACCTTAGATTGATGTTGAAAGTTTTAGGTGATTTCATTTGAAGACACGCAAGCTTTCTATGTCGAGTGCTCCATTTAATCTTAGCTGTGGTGGCGCAGTGGTTAGCATGCAGTATTGCAGGCTAACTCTGGGAGTGGTGTGGTGGCCTAGATGTGGAGCTCTCGCAATCAGGAGGGTGTGAGTTCGATCCTAGGTAGAGGCAGATATTTCTCTCTCTGGGCACACTGAGAATATATCTGCTGAACAAAACTCCACATTGGCGACAGGAAGGGCATCTGGCCATTAAAACACACTGCTAGCTCCATTCAGTTGCCCAGACTCCACCCCGCAAGGGATTATGGGGTCATTAAAAGATGATGATTGCAGGCTAACTCTGCCCATAGCCAGGAGTTCGATCCTGACAGGTTCAAGGTTGACTCAGCCTTCCACCCTTCTGAGGTCGGTAAAAGGAGGACCCAGATTGTTGGGGAAAATATTTGTAAAACCAGAGAGTGCTGTAAAGAACTATGGAGTGGTATGTAAGTGTAAGGAGAGATCCAATCTACAACTAAGGAGAAATTTCCTAACGGTGAGAGCAATCAATCAATGGAATAGCTTGCCTTTAGAAGTTGTGGGTGCTCCATCACTGGAGGCTTTCAAAAAGAGACTGGACAACCATTTGTCTGAAATGGTATAGGGCCGTGATGTCAAACCTATGGCACGCGTGCCGGAAGTGGCACGCAGAGCCATCTCTCCGGGCATGCCAGCGGTCACCCGTTGCTGTTCTGGGTTCCTGGTCTTCTCGTGCATGGGAGCACCGGAAACCAAAAGAGCAGCTCCCTAGCGCGCATGCGCTCGCCGGGAAGCTGAGCTTCTGGTTTCTGGCATGCGCATGCGTGTCAGAAACTGGAAGACCAGGTGACTGGCGTGCACGCACACACCGGAAACCGGAAGCTCAGCTTCCCGGCGTGCGCATGCGTGCCGGCGAACTGCTCTTCCGGTTTCTGGCACTCCCACGTGTGCACACCAGGGAGCTGCTCTTCCGGTTTCCGGCGCTCCCCCGCACGTGCGCGCGCTCCCGTTTCGGCACTCAGTGCCGAAAACGTTCGCCAACACTGGTATAGGGCTTCCTGCCTGAGCAGGGGGTTGGACTAGAAGACCTCCAAGGTGTCCTTCCAACCCTGGTATTCTGTTATTCTGCTATTGCTGTTATCTTTTGGGAGCTGCATAGAATGCAAAGCAAAAGCAAGCAATAGGTGACATCAAGACCAAAGGGGGTTCAAGCAACTGTCCCATCTTGATGAACCCTTTCCTTCCTTCCTGACTGCCTTCTTTTCCTTCTTCTGATGATGAAGGGATGAGTTGTCAGTCAACAAGGAACTTCTCCCAGGACTGAGAAGCAGAAGATGAACATTAAAAGCAGAGATCGTGCATGACTATCTGAATATGCTGTGGAGAAATACTGTGCTTCAAATATCCACAGCTTGGCTTCCCATTATTGCCCAAGATTATTGGGGAAATCAGGTGTGTTTTGAAAAGAGTTTTGAAAAAAATAAATAAATGAAAGCTTGGAGCAATTGAACTGCCTGTGCAAACTTCCTGCTGTGCAGCTTTTCAAGGTTTCATTCTTTCTCTTCTTCTCTCTTTCCCTGGATGAGTTCCAAAAGCAATGATATTTAAGTGGCTGCAAATAATATTTGGAAACATAGCAGAAAGGTAACTCCAAGAACTTTTGAGCTGAAGGGCTCAAGAAACTTATTTAACTATATAACCCGGTGAGACTTTCCGAAGTCTTGACTCGGTGTTTATTTATTTATTGGCCACAAAAGAGACAGAAGAAGTCAAGCTGGTGGCCGCCACCACAGGAGTGAAGCTCTGCTCCTTTTGTACGTACAACACTCATAAAAAAGGACAGAATTTCCTGGCCACCACCTTGATTTGACCCTCCCGTGGACACCGCTGGTTCCCATCCATTTTGCACAGCAAGTTTAATTCACTGAATGTGGAAAATATTTGTGGGGACACATTTGCTGCCAAAATTACTCTGTTTAATCAGCATTTCCCACACAGCTCTGGCCTTTATAAAATAGACCCTGGTTTTAGGAATGTGGAAGGCACGTAAACCGTGAAAGGGTTGGGGGGTTTAGCAAAAGAGATGACGTGGGTACTAGGAAAGCAGAAAGGGTGAGAAAGAAACTATAAGTAAGACTCGCTTGATTCTATTTGGCATAAGGTGGGGCAAAGAGAAGCCTGAACAAGCTTTCAGGATTCAGTTATCCTACCCTATGTCATAAGAAAATTCCAATAAGAAACAAAGGCAACAACACAAGCAATAATTCTTACTTTAAGATCAGAGGTTTATTGTTTCTAATAATTTGGAACATAAGAGATGAATAAAAGATATAATAGCAGTCGTACACTTACATTAACAAGCCATTGCAATGGCTTGTTAATGTAAGTGTACCGCAGGTCCTGAAAGGACGGCTGTAAATCAAAGGGCCCCGTTCTCATCTCAAGCCACACTTTTTATACTTTTCTTCTTACTGACATGCACGCTTCACAACTTCACTTCCTTGTTCTTTCTTACTGACCGTCACTTTCCGTAAACACCCATTGTACATTTGAAACTCTCAGCCATTTGTTACTTTCAGTTCCTCATTTCCCACAGTTTCACTCTTCCTGTTCTAAATGTATCCACACAAGTACATACTTTGCAAAAACATATCACAGAAGTCAGCACATTAGAAATATCTCTAGCACATTTTGCAATTACGTTAGTGTAGGGACATAATAATAGTAGAATAGGTAGAATTACTGGGACATAAAAATAACTTGCTGTTTTGCTTCTGTAAGAATTGCTTTGCTAAGAATTGGAATTGCCTCTGCAATTTGCTCCTACCAGTGATCTCACTTCTGTTATCTTGCTTTTTTGTACAACTCCGCGCCTGGTGGATATCTCAAGAAGCGGGGCATGTCATGGTTTGGCAGGGTTACATTGGGCAAATACCTCTGTTGCTAAGCACTCGACCCCCTTGTTCCTTGCTGCACTGCCAGAATTGGGGGCAGAATTGGGTACTAAGCTGATGTCTGAAGGTATAAAAGGACGCCATACTTTCCCCAAGGTGTGGCTGTTCCTTGCATGCATTGTATCTGTATGTTTTGGATATAGTTTCACCCAGTATTTTGTTTTGGCCAAAAATAAAATCTGCTTCTTTTTGCAAGACTCGTCTCGAGTCTCACTCTCTTTGGCATCTCAGTGGCTCGGGGAAACTTCTGGGACCTTACATTAGTTTAAAACTTTGGTTTCATTGAAGCCTACAAACATACACCTAGGCTGTGAAGTTTCCGAAAGATGCCCTAATTAATTCATGAGCCACGAGCCAAGGTTCAAAAGAAATCCAGTCATTTATTAGGAGCAACATTCCGGCAATACTCCGATGGAATCAGAACTAACCCCCATGTAAGTTACGGGCCCCCATGACCCTGTCTCCCCCCTCCTCCCTGGGCATGTCATAAATCACATTCTCCAATGAACCACGTTGGCGGGCTGTAAAACCCACGCCCCTCCTGCTGACTCTGGTAACCTAGGATACAATCTGTAGAAAGGCATTTGTGGAATGTAGTTTCAGTTGGGGCAACGAAGCACCACCGTCAGTTCTCCCCCAACCCTCCTGCTTATGGCAACTTGAAAACTTTGCAAGTTGACATAGGCCTTTTCCTGTAACTTTTAAATGGGATATTTTCCTTTTCTCTCACCTACAACAATAGAACAGAACACTCCTGGAAGCCCTACATCCCTGCCTCCTACCATATGAAATAGCCCCACTGTATTGGAATCAGGGGTGGGTTCTAACTTACCTCGCTGATGGTTCGCTTCCTCCCGCGCCTCGTGGCTGTGCGCGCGCAAAGCACGCGAGTGCATGTGCAGTGCTGAAAAATCAGAAAATTCAAAAAAAAAAGGCCAAAAACAAGATGGCGATGCATGCGCAGTGCTAGAAACTCGGCTTCTGCACGTGCGCAGAAGAAAAAAAAACCCGGGAAAAAATCCCCCCAAAAAATAATTAAAAAAAGATGGCGGCACCCACGGACCGGCACCGACCGAACCGGATCCGTGACTTCACTGTGACATCACCAGCGGGTCGCTACCAGTTCGGGCGATCCGGTCCGAACTGGGAGGAACCCACCTCTGATTGGAATGTGAGGATGAGCTTGGAAGATGAGAGAGGGGAAGAGATGCTGGCTAGGGAATGATTAGATAAAAGGGTGAGGAGCCCTCAACACAGATTAGGAAAAGAAGCTGAGGAAGCATCCACCCAACCTAGGTGGTAGAAAAAGAAAGGGCGGGAGATTTGTACTTTCAGACTTGCAAGGTTCTTTCAATGTAGCCTTGTAATAAAGTCGAAACAGCTCATCTGGCCGTCTGATCTATTTGGAAGGCTGACATCAATCTCGCAAGTCTAAAAGGGTACAGATGAAAGCCTGAAAGATACAGCAGACAGAATTCTTCCTGCCAAGATCTGAGGCTAAACTGAAACTTTTAAGTACATAAACGAATCCGGTTGGTCTGGTGGCCTGAGACAACATCCGTCTTTTAAAAGCAAATTGCTCAGAATAATCCACCTTGACTGACTTCCCGGATGGTCAGAGAATTTAATTCATCGAATTAAGAGCTCGCGCGCATGTACAGCACGCCTAATTTAAGTACATAATAGCTATAATCACAGGCATTTTAAAGGTCACTGGACCGAGGGTTATTTCTCCTAATTTCCCTCTCATTCCGATGGCTGTATCGCCACTTCTAAAGTTTGCACACACTTCTTTGCAAAGGGTTTCAATTTCGCCAAAGCGAACTGAGGACTTCTTACCACTGTTTCCCTAAGCAGCAGCTTTTCAATCTTGCATTGGTATAAACACAGAGGGGGTTTATTTGCTGACAGCACAGATGTAACCCAGAGCAAATAATGACAAGCTGTGTTCTATTTTAATTACCTATCCTGTCCCGCCAAGCAGTGGATTGATAGCCGTGTTTTATTAAATAAACTATAATCAA
Source organism: Thermophis baileyi (assembly GCA_003457575.1). NCBI lineage: Eukaryota > Metazoa > Chordata > Lepidosauria > Squamata > Dipsadidae > Thermophis > Thermophis baileyi. The sequence continues at coordinate 805,914 of QLTV01012196.1, forward strand.
CTGCCCATAAAACATGCCACGTTTTACATCCCGGTCCCCACGCCATTAAACGAACCGAGCTGATCACGAGGGATGGAAGTTAGCACCTTCACCTTTTAACGAAAATACAGTGAAAACGTGTCCTTTCCTCTGCATCTCTTCCATTGTTGTGTCTTTGTGCCTTTTCAATCATCCAGGTCATGGTTTCCCCAAAGGTGCTTTTTCAAAAGGCAATTTGGACTTTTCTTGGGGGCGGGGTTTCCCCTTGAAAACATTTCACTTCTCAATCAAGAAGCTTCTTCTGGGCTAAAGAACCAAAGAAGTTTCTTCCCAGAATAAGAGAGTTAGAAGGGACCTTGAAGGTTATCTAGTCCAACCCGCTGCTCAAGCAAGAGGCCCTATTTCAGACAAATGGCTGTCTAATTTCTTCTTAAAAATCTCAGTGATGGAGCACCCACAACTTCTGAATGCAAGCCGTTCCACTGGTTAATTGTTCTCACTGTCAGGAAATTTCTTATTTTTCCACTGTTTAATTCCACTGTTATTTCCACTTTTCTTATTCCACTGTTCATTCCATTTATTTCCAATGTTGTGAAATTTCCTTCCTTCCTTCCTTCCTTCCTTCCTTCCTTCCTTCCTTCCTTCCTTCCTTCCTTCCTTCCTTCCTTCCTTCCTTCCTTCCTTCCTTCCCGGCACTTGGATCTTCTATATTTGTTCTA
>QLTV01012196.1:812366-828773 GCA_003457575.1 Thermophis baileyi
CAGTCTCTTCTCTTATTCTATTCTTGTCTAGTCTACATTCTCTTCCCTTCCCTTCCCTTCCCTTCCCTTCCCTTCTCTTCCCTTCCGTTCCCTTCCCTTCCCTTCCATTCCATTCCATTCCATTCTACAGTCTCGTCTCTTATTCTATTCTTGTCTAGTCTACCTTTCCTTCCCTTCCCTTCCCTTCCCTTCCCTTCCCTTCCCTGCAGGCAGGTAAGTGGCTGATACTGGGTAGGAGAGGAAGCAAGGGATTGTTAGACTGGCTGGGAAACTGTAACAGAACATTGAAAATGAAGATCACATGATCATACCAGCAGCCCAGTAGTAGCTACTATCACTGAAGCAGCTTCAACTTTCCCAAATTCCATTCCCTCTGGAGTTATGGATCCAGATTTTAGATACATTCTACAAATTAGTCCATTTGTTGTACCTGGTTCAAAAATTGTTGCCCTATAATGCACCGTTTTGCCCAGTTAAAGGTCATGACAAGTGTTAGTAGTATATAGATGAATCAAATTCCCTTTCCAACCCGCCATTGTTTTATTAAATATTACTAACCCTCATATTTTTTATTTGTACATGCTAACAGCTCTAGGGGCCTCCACACTTCTCACTGGAAAATATATAAAATTCCTTTAGCAGACAAATTGCAAATTAAGTTGTGGGGGCATGCTTCGACATCTCAAATAAGCTTGAAAAATACGTTTTGAAAAATAAATTTGATACAGAATATAATTTAAGGTGAAAAACACTTTTGGACTGCAGTTTTACTCATGCATTTGTACTGCATCTGACATCTGGGTTTCTTTTAATATAGAGTTCTAACATTTAAGTCATTTAACATTTCTTTTAAAAGGGTAAATTTCCTATTGACTAAATAAGACAGTTGTTTTCCACTTTAACCTACATTTCTGCTGATTACCATCACCGATACTCATATTAACTTGATCTTAATAATGATCTGTGGTTTAATGACGTAATGAATTCAAATATATAAAACTTGATGTTATTCTGAAAACGTGCACTTTACTTAATCTTATGATGCTTGTAAATCTCTTGTCTAATCTGTGCTTTTCTCATTTTTTTTCCTTTCTTTTTTATTCTGCTTCTTTTTTATGTTCAGTAAAATCTATATGCTCAGGAAAATATGTTCGATAAAATTCAATCCATTTTTTGGTTTGATTTTAACTAACCAAAAAAAATTTCATAAATTACTTCCCACTTTTTATAATACGTATCTCTTCTTTAGGAAAACCAGGTTGATATTGTGGTTAAAGGAAACCAGGCTAGAAATTAAGAGACTATGAATTAGAAAATAGAATCACAGGACTGGAAGGGACCTTGGAGGTCTTCTAGCCCAGCTTCCTGGTCAAGGCAGGAGTCTTATACCTGTTAACCCTGAAGCTGACTTGGCTGAAGCCATCTTGGAGCCTCAGTGCTGCCACAATGGAGCTGAGGGATAGGGAGGGGAGATTAGAGATAGCTGGGGTTGTATAGTCAAAACAAAATACTTTCTCTTGGGAACCAAGGACATTCTCACACCGGGCCGGAGGAAGGAGGAGTGAGGTCACCAGACCAGCAGACGCTGCTTTGATTGGGCCAAGTGACTGATTGTTTGGGATTGAGCCGAGGTGGCGCAGTGGTTAGAGTGCAGTACTGCAGGCTACTTCAGCTGACTGCTAGCTGCTGTTCAAATCTCACCGGCTCAAGGTTGACTCAGCCTTCCATCCTTCCGAGGTGGGTAAAATGAGGACCCAGATTGTTGGGGGCAAGAGACTGACTCTGTAAACCACTTAGAGAGGGCTGTAAAGCACTGTAAAGCGGTATATAAGTCTAAGTGCTATTGCTATTGCGGGAAAAACTTTTACTTTTAATTATGGAAGGTGAAAACCGTGGGAACCTTCAGAGTCGGTTTTCACCAGATCTGTGCCACTATGATATTTCCAGTAAAGCTATTCTTTAAGGAATCCACCTGCCTCGGAGTTTTTGTTTGCAATGGATCTATTACATTACCTGACAACCTGGTCAAATGGTTGTCCGGTCTATTTTTGAAAACCTCCAGTGATGGAGCACCCACAAACTCTAGGAGGCAAGTTATTTCATTAACTGTTCTCACAGTCAGGAATGTTCTCCTTACTTCTAGGTTGGATGTGTCTTTAACAAGCTTCCAACCATTACTTCTTTTCCTACATATATCTGCTGAATATAACTCCGCATTGGTGACAGGAAGGGCATCCGGGCAGTAAACACTCAGTTCCATTCAGTTGCCCAGACTCCACCCTGCAAGGGATTATGGGTTCATTAAAAGATGATGATGATGATGATGATGATGATGATGATGATGATGATGATGGAGCACCCACAACCCCAGGAGGCAAGGTGTTCCATTGATTAATTGCTCTCACTGTCAGAAAGTTTCTCCTTACTTCTAAGTTGGATCTCATTTAAAAAGCTCCCACCCATTACTTCTTGTCCTGCCCTCTGGTGCTTTGGAGAAGTCAATCCCTCTTCTCTGTGACGGTTCCTCATAGTCCTACCTTAGCCATGAAGGCAGTTGGGTGACTCAAGATCAATTTACTCCCTCTGAGACCTAGGAAGGAAGGCAACGACAATGCCACACCCAAAAACATTGCCAAGATAATTGCAGGGACTCATCCAGGCAGTTTCTCCATCTAGGACAGAGGTGGGTTTCATCTGGTTCTGACCAGTTCTGGAGAACCGGTAGTGGAAATTTTGAGTAGTTCAGAGAACCGGTAGCAGAAATTTTGAGTAGTTCGGAGAACCGGTAAATACCACCTCTGACTGGCCCCGCCCCCATCTATTCTCTGCCTCCCGAGTCCCAGCTGATCAGGAGGACATGGGGATTTTGCAGTAACCTTCCCCTGGAGTGGGGAGGGAATGGGGATTTTGCAGTATCCTTCGCCTGCCACGCCCACCAAGCTACACCACGCCCACCACGCCACGCCCACAGAACAGGTAGTAAAAAAATTTGAATCCCACCACTGATCTAGGAAAAGATTGACCTCCATGCAAACAAAATTTCTGTCTATACTTTTCTCCAAAGAGATGATTTGTTGTATTTAAGGATGATCACGGAGTCTTTATGACCTTCTAAATTTCTAAGAAACAGGTGCTTTTAAAATAATAGATGCTACATTACCCCCAATTTTAAGGTTCTAAAGAACGTAGTAATTGAGGGTTGTGATAGAATGGATTCAGGTGTTTCCCCATCTTTTCCCTTCCTTTGGGATATTTAAGAGACTGATAAAGGAGAATATTTATAGCTCAGGGTTGAAATGAGGGGTCCTTGGTGCTCTCTGAGCTTGCTTGTTTTCTGGCAGACGTTTCATTACCCAACTAGATAACATCATCAGTGCTAGTAAGGAACGGGGTTTGCCTTCAATTTATATTCTAGTGGCTTGCCCTGTGAGTGATGGTGGGGGCAGTTTTGGAGATTCTTTGGTTGGGCTGTTTACTATTAGCTTGTTTGGAAGTTCCTTGATTGGGATATTGTTTACTTTTTGATTGTTGATCTGGTATTAATTTTTGTTTACTTTTTGATTGTTGATCTGGTATTAATCTTGGAGTTACTCTATGCTCATCTGGGTATTGACCAGAGGTGGTATTCTGCCGGTTCTGATTGGTTCGGGCGAACCGGTAGTAGCGACTGTGGGTGGGCCCGCCCGCCCACCCGGATGTAATGCCGTCCTATTTAGCCACGTTTTTTGTAGCTGGGCGCATGCGCGGAAGGCACGTACGCGAGTAAAGCACATGCGCGGGTGGCCGTTCACATGTGCGGAGCTGGCGCGCGCGCTCATGTTTGCAAACCGGTAGGGAAGGTAAGTGAATACTACCTCTGGTGTTGATTGCTGGTGGGGAGGTGATTTGGTCTTTTTGTTCCCTTTTTAGCTTGTTGATTGTCTCTTTTGCACAGCATGTAGATGTGGTTTATGTCTCTGTGTCTGTTGATGGCTGATTTGTCAGAATGCCAGGCTTCCATGAATTCTCCAGCGTTTTTGGTCTTAGCTTGGCCTGGGATGGTCACAGTTTCCTCCTTTTAGGAGAGGAAGTTCTTTCCTCGCTCCAGTGCAGTAATACATATTCCGTAAAATCATAATGTACAACCTTTTCTAAACTCCCAGACAACTTGATCTTTGAGTTGTATGCTGTGCTCCCCAAAGAAACAGGCTGCCTAGGAGGACAACTAAAGTTGGTTGTGCTTCTTTTATGTTTAATGGAACCTGAAATATCATTGATGTGGCTGCTCTCCAGGCAATTAGAACAGAATAGAATAGAATAGAATAGAATAGAATAGAATGGAATGGAATGGAATGGAATGGAATGGAATGGAATGGAATGGTCCGATGGTCTCCTTGCTTGGTGACTTCTGAAATCACTAAATTCTTCTTCACGTCCCACCTGAGTCCTTTCATGTCCACCTCTTGACTGTCGACCTGCTCCCAGTTTTAACAGCGAAGAGCCCTTCCCTCTCCTTCCTTTCCAGACACACTGGGAATACTGCGTACAGTTTTGGTTGCCATGATATAAAAAGGATGTTGAGACTTTGGAAAGTCTAAAAGATGAAGAACGGTTGCAGCAATTATAGGGGATGTCCAGTCTAGAGAAAAGAAGGACTGGGGGAGAATGGGAATGGAATGGAACGGAACGGAACGGAACGGAACGGAACGGAACGGAACAGGACAGGACAGGACAGGAATAGGATAGGATAGGATAGGATAGGATAGGATAGGATAGGATAGGATAGGATAGGACAGGACAGGACAGGACAGGACAGGACAGGACAGGACAGGACAGGACAGGACAGGACAGGACAGGACAGAACAGAACAGAACAGAACAGAACAGAATAGAATAACAGAGTTGGAAGGGACCTTGGAGGTCTTCTAGTCCAACCCCCTGCTTAGGCAGGAAACCCTACACCACTTCAGACAAATGGTTATCCAACATCTTCTTCAAAACTTCCAGAGTTATTATCAAACCATTTCTCCTTTAAAAATGTCTGTTTGGTAGCAATGTTTGGAAACCTCTAGGAGGGAAGGCTGACTCCAAATCCTACACCAACAATACACTGCTTTAGAACCTCAAGAGACGCAACACTGATTTATCCTAACATTTAGTTATTTTTATTTGGCAAACAATTAAAGCAAGCCTCTTGAGCTGAATTTTTCATTAAAGAAAGCTATAATCGCCCTCTCCAGAGTCATTTTGGCATAGATACCAAATCTCTTTTCTCCCTTCTTTGCTTCTCAATCTTTTATAATTTTGCAAGAAGCAAGTCTAGGTATAATCCACCACTTACAACCACAATTGGAACTAAAATTTCCATCGCTAAGCAAGGCGGTTCTTGCGTGAATCGTGCCCAATGTTACAACCTTTTTCCCATGGTTGTTAAGTGAGTCACTGCAGCTCTTAAGCGAATCATGCAGTCATTAAGTGAATCCAGCTTCCCCCATTGAGTTTATTGCTGGAAGTTGGTTGGGAAGATCATAAATGGTGATCCCAGGATCCCAGGATGCTGCAACTATAAAATATATTCTGGTTACCAAGTGCATGAATTTTGATCATGTGACCATGGTGATTTTGTGACAGTCATAAGTGTGAGGACTGGTCATAAATAACCTTTTTCAGTGCCTTTGTAACTTCAAACGGTTGTAAACCAAGGACTATCCGTAGTGAACTGAGGACTTCAGAAGAGAGAATTTCTAGGTGTGAATGGATCAGATGTGATTGAACTCAAATGGTAGATGTAGGAGAAAGACAGGCAGAGCCTGAGGGCAGAGTCAAGAGAGGAATCAGCCTAGAATCATTACGTTCCTAAAAATGGTCTAAGCCCAACTAAGTACAAACATCTTGAATTCCGTTGACTAGCACCAATTCCGTGCTATTAGTTGACCAGATTCTTGTGCACAGTAGTTAGAATGCAGTATTGCAGGCTAACTCTGCCGACTGACAGCAGTTCGAACCTGACCGGCTCAAGGTTGACTCAGCCTTCCATCCATCTGATGTCAGTAAAATGAGGACCCAGATTGCTGGCGGCAATATGCTGACTCTGTAAACCAGGGGTGTCAAACTCAAAGCCCGGGGGCCGGATCCAGCCTGTGGGGTGCTTAGATCTGGCCCATGGGGCTGCCCTTGAAACAGCAAAGAATTGGCCTGCGGTGCCTCTGCCAGTGAAAATGGAGTTCGGGAGGGCCTATGTTTTCACTGGCAGAGGGTTGCAGGAGGCCGTCGCAGCCAAAAACGGAGCTCAGGAGCCCGTTTTCGCTGGCAGAGTGCTCGGTCCACCACAGGCACCCCAACACGAGTGACGTCGAGCTGGCCATGCCCCATGGCCATGCACCCCCCCCCCCAGGTCAAACACAACCCTGATACAGCCCTCAATGAAATCGAGTTTGACACCCCTGCTGTAAACCGCTTAGACAGGGCTGTAAAGCCCTATGAAGCGGTATATAAGTCTATTGCTATCAATAAATAAATCAGTTTAACTGGAGCTTAACGTGTGGTGCTGCTTCTTTACACCTGACCTTAGGTGTGATTTGGTTTTCCTAGCCTGTTCCGAAAAAGACATTGGATCCCTCCCAAAACAGTAGGAACCGAGGTGGCGCAGTGGTTAGAGTGCAGCACTGCAGGCTACTTCAGCTGACTGTTAGCTGCAGTTCGGCGGTTCAAATCTCACCGGCTCAAGGTTGACTCAGCCTTCCATCCTTCCGAGGTGGGTAAAATGAGGAGCCAGATTGTTGGGGGCAATATGCTAACTCTGTAAACCGCTTAGAGAGGGCTGTAAAGCACTGTAAAGCGGTATATAAGTCTAACTGCTATTGCTATTGCTATTGCTATTTGATTCAGCTTGACTAAGTGATTGACTCAATCCAGAGATTCAAACGTGTGGCATTCCAAATTAATTTCCAGACCGAATCCTTGAATCCCTTTACTATTTCCACCCGCTCTGCTTCGTCCTAAAACGGTGCTTTTCCAAACCGTGCTCCTGGATGGGCTTCTTAGATTCACCTCTGTTTTGACTTTGACGCTCTGCCTCGTCTGTGCCTCGTATGCCAAGATGTCCTCGTGCGAATTTCTCTGCCTCCTCTTGGACTTGTTTCTAGCAACCGAGCCGCCAGCTGAACTCCCATTAGTTAATGCCAAGCTGTTAGTTGGTACATCTGCCGCAGCTGTGGTCTAGGGTGGCACTGTGTTCTTGTAAATAAATGCCTTTCTTAGAAACCGTTTTTCAGAGGGTAAGGCTTAGCACTTTGCATTTCCCCAGAAATAGGCTCTTTCAAAGTCAGCTGGCAAGAACCGAGGGAGAAGGACAGGGGAGGAGAGGGTGAAGCAAGCCACGTCCCAACCCAAACGGTCCCAGATCTGAAATGAAATGCCTGGAGCTTACAGGGCTATAGATCTCTTCCCAGTCTCGTACTTGTTCCATCATCAGCCGTGAATCTCTCCAAAAGCGCAACGGTTTTATCCCGGGCAGAAATTGGAAATATTTTTAAATGTGCATGAAAAGATAATTTCATCCTGGGAGAAGGGCGGTGAGCTCCTTCTGAAATCTGGGTCGGATAACCATTAATTTGTGCATACATTCTTTCCAGTCAGTGTCATTCCTGGTGAGGGAAGACCCCCCCCCTCCTCCTAGAAGAATGAAATATTTTGAGAAATATTAAAAAGGCAGAATTTTACATTTCTCTGGATGATAAAAAGAAGAAACACATTTTAAAGACAGAAATCAGCTCCCTGCCCCCAGCAGATATTTGGTGCCCATTAAGAAAGACTGGGCCAGCCTATCTACAAGGCAAAAGACCTCCAGCTCCAGGGTGATGGGACATAATAGGATTAACCAGTGGTGGGATTTAAATTTTTTAACAACTGGTTCTGTGGGCGTGGCTTATTTGGGGGCATGGCTTGGTGGTCATGTGACTGGGTGGATTCAGTTAACAACCGGGTTACTAACACAACATCTGCAGTGATTCGCTTAACAATGGTGGAAAGAAAGGTCATAAAAAGAGGCAAAACGTGCTTAACAACTGCCTCGCTTAGCAACATAAATGTTGGGCTCCATTGTGGTCGTAAGTCGAGGACTACCTGTACTCTATCAAAAAAACAACCCGGAGGGCTTAAGGAGAGAGAGAGACAGACAGACAGACAGACAGACAGACAGACAGACAGAGAGAGACAGAGACAGAGACACAGAGAGAGAGAGACAGAGAGAGAGAGAGAGACAGAGAGACAGAGAGACAGAGAGAGACAGAGGGAGAGAGAGATTGAGATTGAATTGTTTGAATGAGTGCAGTACCTCAAACATGGATTAAATCTAAATCATCCCAGTTGTGGTCGTAATTCAAGGACTACCTTGAATTACACATGCACATTGGAAGACTCTATAGCAGAGGGAAATCCTGGCCAATAAGCAGAGACAGATGAATATTTATATATTCATATTCATATTCATATTCATATTCATATTCATATTCATATTCATATTCATATTCATATTCATATTCATATTCATATTCATATTCATATTCATATTCATATTCATATTCATATATATCTGTCTCTGCTGTACATATATGTTTTGAATTTGAATGAATTGGTTTAATCCATTAAGGAGTCAACTGCTAAACACGGGAAGGAATGGAGTGGGGGGATGTGGAGAGAAAAACTGAATGGTGGATGCTAGACGGGCCCTCATTCTTCATTCTTCTCTGCTGGGTTCCTTAATTGCCACAACTTGGTTGCTACATTATTAAGGAAAAGAGGAAGGGGAGGATCATTCTGCGCTACAGAAGTTTTATAATTATAGTCTATCCTGGTTTATCCATGTGAAATGTAGTCATGTCACATTAAGGAACTGCGGATGTGGGGGCAGGGGACTCATTAAAGCATCAATACTTCAATGAAGCAGGGTGTCAAACCGTGTGTGTGTGTGTGTGTGTGTGTGTGTGTGTGTGTGTGCGCACCTGCTTGAGGATGTGTACCTTCTGAAATAGGTCTGCAGAGCATAAATCCTGAAGAAGAAAAAAAAGCCTTTGGAAGCTATCCTTTGAAGTTTTGGAAAGCCCCTTTGATGTGGTTAAATATGCAAATATTTTACTACATTAAGCTCTTTTGTAAGAGAACGAACTACAGTGCTTAACTGTATTTCAGCAAGAATTGGGTACCTTTTAGGATCACAAAGGCACCTGAAAAGATGCCCCTCAGGAACTTGGCGTGGGTACAGCTGAATGTCTGATCGTCCCTCCCAAAACCTTTGCTAAAGCATTGAGATGAGTTTTTCCCATGGTAGAAGCATGGTGGAATGAACTGGGGCCACTGAGAATCCAAAAGATCCCATTGTCGACCACAGCATCTCTAAGGAACATGATTCTGATCAAGGATTCCGGGAGTAGTACCAGACAAAATGAAGGATCCTGAAATCTGAGCTTTACAAAGAACTATGAGGTCCTTGGTGCTCTTTGTGCTTACTGGTGTTTTGCAGATGTTTCATTACCCAATTAGGTGACATCATCAGTGCTAGAAGGGAGAGGAATTTGGGGAGAGGTGGAGGAGGAGGAGGAGGACTGTGGGGTCCTTGGTACTCTCTGAGCTTGGTTGTTTTCTTGCAGACATTTCATTATGCAAACTAAGTAACATCATCAGTGCTGGGAGAGGAGGAGGAGGAGGAGGTCGTCTTGTCAGCTCCTTGGTGCTCTCTGAGCTTGATTGGATTTTTTGCAGACATTTCATTACCCAACTAGGCAACTTCATCAGTGCTAGAAGGGAGTGGGGATTGCTCTCTCTTTATATTGGTGAGTGGGTGAGAGTGTTCTTGGTGGTTAATTGTGGTTATAAGTCGAGGACTACGTGTGATCATTTATACCTTAGTGTCTTTTATGAATCCAACATTTTTATCCAATTGGTAAATCACAGTTAAAGTAAGTCATGGTTTAACATGAAGTGTGACCCAGTCACTGACTAATGCTGGTTTTCAAATATACCATCTTGACACTAATTAATTTATACACCAGATCAATAAAGAGTACCTCTGCTACTTGCTTCCTAACCTAGCTGAAACATGAAACTGATGGTCCTTTTAGTCTATAACAGTGATAGCGAACCTTTTTTGGTTCGCGTGCCAAAAGGGGAGGAGCGCGGGGGGGAGCGTGTGCGCATGCCCACACCCATAATTCCATGCCCCCCCAGGCATGCGCGTGTGACACACACACACCCCCCGCACACGATGGCACGCCCGTTTTTCGCTCTCACCAGACTTCAGAGCCTTTCTAGGAGCCCGGGGAGGGCAAAAACGGCCTTCCCCACCGCCCCAGAGGCCCTCCAGAGGCAGAAAATGGCCCATTTGCCAACTTCCGGTTGGACCGGAAGTCCCGTTTTTTTGCTCTCCCCAAGCTCCAGAGCCTTTCTAGGAGCCTGGGGAGGGCGAAAACCCTTCCCTTCAAAACCCTTTCAAGTTGGGAAACGGGCCATTTCTGGCCTCCGGGGGGGGGAGGCCGTTTCTGCCCTCCCCAGGCTCCTAGAAAGGCTCTCAAGCCTGGGGAGAGCAAAAAAATGGGACTTCCGGTCCAACTGGAAGTCGGCAAACAGAATGTTTCCGGCCTCCGGAGGACATCCGGGGGGGGGGAGGCCATTTTCGCCCTCCCCTGGCTCCTAGAGCCCCATTTTTGTGCTCCCCAGGCTTCAGAGACTTTCGAGGAGCCTGGGGAGGGCAAAAACGGCCTTCCCCACCCCCCCAGAGGTCCTCCGGAGGCCAGAAATGGCCCGTTTCAAGAGGGCCTCCGGGGGGGTGGGGAAGGCCATTTTCGCCCTCCCCAGTCTCCTAGAAAGGCTCTGAAGCCTGGGGAGAGCAAAAAAACGGGACTTCCGGTCCAACTGGAACGTTTCCGGCCTCTGGAGGACCTCCGGGGGTGGGAAGGCCGTTTTCGCCCTCCCCAGGCTCCTAGAAAGGCTCTGGAGCCTGTTTCCTGACTCCCAGTGGGCCCAGAAGGCCCGAAAATCAGCTGGCCGGCACGCACATGCGCGCCAGACCTGAGCTTGCGTGCCCACCGATATGGTGCCATAGGTTCGCCATCACGGGTCTATAACAAATAATAAAGGAGTTTTGTGTCCTACCACAATAGCTTTAGATTTAGAGGGCCCAGCATAACAAATAGCTTTTGAACCATCTTCATTTTATCTCCCTGATGGCATGAGGCTTCCAACTTTTGGGCTGAGGAATTTTTTTTTTTTTAATGATCCAACATTTAAAACCAGAACCAGGCCTCGTTTCAAACCAATCCAGATTCTTATAAGGATTATCTGTTCTTACCTCTTGTTTCCATCACTGCTCCAACGTGCCAACTGTAAATATACATTTTTTAAAAAACAAATACTTAAGATGTTCCCTGGTCAAACGGAGGCCATAATTCACTCGCAGTCAAGAGTCACTTTCTCTCCGTCAAGCGGCAGCCTCATAAATAATTTCTCCCCGAGAACAATAAATCATCCTAGCACCTTCAAAGCAACAATGTCATTAACTACATTTCACTTTCCTGTTCCTTATGGGGGGAAAACAGAGATGGATGCATTTGGTAATGATAAACAACCTGTTCTGTCACCTGTAATTAAGGCTGAAAAACACTGTCAGTATTCACCATGGAGAAGGGAGAAGGAAACAGTAAGATGATATTTCCGCGCTTTGCTGGATGTCTTATTTATTTTATTGATTGATTAAAAAAAATATTATATGGTCACCCAACTCACTCACACGGTGACTCCTGGCGACTCACAGGAGTAAAACCCCAAAGACAGGTAGTCCTTGACTTATGACCACAATGGAGCAACCCAAATTTCCATCGCTAAGCGAGACGGTTAAGTGAATTTTGCCCCGTTTTTCGACCTTTCTTGCCACAGTTGTTAAGTTAGTAACACGGTGGTTAAGTGAATCTGGGTTCCCCACCGACTTTGCTGGTCAGAAGGTCACAAAAGAAGGTCACCAAAAGGGATCACATGACAGCAATCATCATAGCAATAGCAATAGCACTTAGACTTATATACCGCTTCACAGTGCTTTACAGCCCTCTCTAAGCAGTTTACAGAGTCAGCATATTGCCCCCAACAATCTGGGTCCTCATTTTACCCACCTCGGAAGGATGGAAGGCTGAGTCAACCTTGAGCCTGGTGAGATTTGAACCGCCAAACTGCAGCTAGCAGTCAGCTGAAGTAGCCTGCAGTACTGCACTCTAACCACTGCGCCACCTCGGCTCATAAACATGAGCCAGTTGCCAAGTGTCCATTGTGACAATGCTATGGTCGTAAGTGTGAAAAATGGTCATAAGTCACTTTTTTCAGCTTTGAACGGTCACTGAATGAACTGTTGTAAGTCGAGGACTACCTGTACATAACTCAATAAACCTTCGCCCCACTGGTGACAATATTCAAACCAACCTCTTGATGGCTCCATATCACCGTGGGGTCCCCAACCCTGCTGGCCATACCAGATCTTCAGGGCCTTTTGAAAAGTATCAAGGTGAGAAGTCAATCTTATCTCCAAAGGGTTGATGTTCCACAGGGAGAGAGCCACCACAGAGAAGGCCCTTCTTCTTGGTCCTACTAGATGGACCTCTTTAAGAGAGGGCAGGGCATACATAACGTCCCTTGCCTTCCCGCTCTGGTGGGTTGGAAAGAGAGTCCTTTCACATAACCTGGCCCCAAGCCATGAAGGATTTAAAGGTGACAATCAACACCCTAAATTGAACCCGGAAACAAATTCACAACCAATGCATCTCCCCCCGCAAGAGAAGTGACACGTGTGAAACTCTAGACTTGCACAAAACCATGAGGGCTGTTGCATTTTGGATTTCGATTTCTGAATCAGTTCTGAAAATGCTGTTTCTGTGCAGAGACCAAACTTTTGAGGTTGTTTAAAATCAATACAGAGGCCATTCAAATCAGTATTTCCAAGTTGCTTCAGAAAGTCAATGAGTTGTATTTCTTAATTTTTTTTCCCCCCTGGTGTATTTTTCATTATTTCCATCTCGAAAGTCTTTGTTGTGTATTTACTTTCTTCTTTCCCTCCCTCTGCCCTCTCTTCACATTAAGCCTTTCCCAACTTGCTAAACCATCTCACATCTAAAAGATAAAAGAACAAAGCTTTACAGAACAGATAGTTCAAGGCTGTGAAAATAATTGCTTGCAACATCAGAGGGTACCAAACTTCGTTTTATTTATATAAATAAAAGGGCAGGATTTCCCTTTGACATTAGTGAAGTGTCTTATCTTTGTTAAAGGTGAGGTCAGATTCCCTTTCCTAGTAGAACCCCCTTGAAGAGATTAAAAATTATATTTGTCTTCAGCTTTAAAGGAGCAGAATGCAGGAAAGGGGACATCCGTTTGTTGTATGAACCCATCCACTTGTGTCCTCTTAACAACACTTTCTCCAACAAGCTATTACTTCTCTCACAAGGAGCAAATCCAACAACTCACTGTCCCAGAGCATATTTTGAGAAAATTTTGCTACCGGTTCTTGTTTATTTCATTAGTAATAGTAGGAGGAAAGAAAGAAAAAAGAATTTCAAATTCTCTCAAGTAAAAATAAAAGCCTTTGGAAGGACTTTTTCTTTGCTGTAGCCATCACTTTGGCTTTAGGGAGGATGAAAACAAATGATTTCGATGAAATGCAGCTAGCCAGTCACCAATACGATGTTTTTAATTTATTCATTCATTTATATAGAACACAGAATAATAGGATTGGACGGGATCTTGGAGGTCTTCTAGTCCAACCCCCTTCTCAAACAGGAGATCCTATACCATTCCAGATGAGGCTGTCCATTCTCTTTTTGAAAACCTCCAGTGATGGAGAACCCACAACTTTTGGAAGCAAGCTGTTTCACTGGTTAATTGTTCTCAATCACAGGAAATTTCTCCTGAATTCTAGGTTGGATCTCTGTTAATCTTCCACCCATTACTTCTTCTCCTGCCCTCAGGTGCTTTGGAGAATAGGTTGACCCCCTCTTCTCTGTGACAGCCCCCCAAAGTACTGGAAAACAATTATGATGTCCCCCCCCCCTAATCCTTCTCTTTGATACGTTAGACATCCCTAGCTTCCTCAATCATTCGTCATACTGTTTAATCTCCAGATCCCTTATCATTTTTGTGGCTCTTCTTTATACTCTGTCAAGAGGCTCAACATCTTTTTTGCAGGGGTGGGCTTCAAAAATTTCAGCAACAGGTTCTCTGCCCAGTTGCTGGGTGGGCATGGCCATGGTGGGCGTGGCCTAGTCGGCCTCCTGCACCATGGGGGGGGGGCGTTTTCGCCTTCCCCAGGCTCCGGAGGCTTTCCTTGAGCCTCTGGGAGGGCAAAAACTGCCTCCCCTGGGCTCCGGAGACCCTCCGGAGCTTCCGGGAGGCCAGTTTTTCCCTCCTCTCCGAGCCTCCACATGGGCCCTGCACTTACCTCGCATCCAAAATGGGCTGCGTGGAGACTCCTGGGAGGGGCAGGGTGGGGTGGGAGGGGCCAGCGAGGGGTGGGATTTGGAGGTTCTCCAAACCGGCCATAACATTAGCTATGGGTTCTCCCGAACCCAGGCGAACCCATAGCAGCCCACCCCTGCTTTTTGGTATCTTGTTGACCAGAATTGGACTCGGTATTCCAAGTAGAGTCTCACCAGTGCAATATGAAGCGGTAGTATTCTTCCCTTATTGTTTTTATAAATCACTCAAGGTGGCAAGCCTACCTGATACTCCTCCTAATTTGGTACACAAACATCAGTGACAAACAAGAACTGATTGCAAGTCCAAACCTTTCATAACACACTAGATTTGTAAGGTCGCCTGCTACTAGGAAGATCACAAGGCTAGCAGAAACCTTGTCTACCACCCAGGAAGATGGTTTAATACAACTTGCCAATTCATGCTGGGCCTATTTATTCCTGTGTTTGAGCTGATAAGTAGGTTTTCTTTTACCACCTGGCTAGGAGCAGTTGTAATGATGTGTAAGCTCATTTTCTTTGCAAGGAACATTAACACGTTCTGATAAAACACACACATGCACACCATATGGATACAGATTCTGCTTTGAATCGGAAGCACTTTTCCAGGTCTATTTCCAACTAGGTGTCCAACAGAGGTGGGTTTCAGCAAGTTCTGACCAGTTCTGGAGAACCGGTAGCGGAAATGTTGAGTAGTTCGGAGAACCGGTAGCAGAAATGTTCAGTAGTTCGGAGAACCGGTAGCGGAAATTTTGAGTAGTTCGGAGAACCGGTAAATACCACCTCTGACGGGCCCCGCCCCCATCTATTCTCTGCCTCCCGAGTCCCAGCTGATCGGGAGGAAATGGGGATTTTGCAATAATCTTCCCCTGGAGTGGGGAGGGAATGGGGATTTTGTAGTAACCTTCCCCTGGAGTGGGGAGGGAATGGGGATTTTACAGTATCCTTCCCCTGGAGTGGGGAGGGAATGGGGATTTTACAGTATCCTTCCCCTGGAGTGGGGAGGGAATGGAGATTGTGCAGGATCCGTCCCCTGCCACGCCCACCATGCCACGCCCACCAAGCCACACCACGCCCACCAAGCCACGCCCACATAACCGGTAGTAAAAAAATGTGAAACCCACCACTGGTGTCCAACCTTGGTCACTTTAAGACCCGTGGACTTCAACTCCCAGAATTTCATGGCTGGCTGGGGAATTCTGGGAGATGAAGTCCACAAGTCTTAAGGTCACCAAGGTTAGACACCCCTGGTCTAAAGGTACAAGAACTGGCTGAGTAAGTCTGGGAGTTGAAGTCCACAAGTCTTAAAATGGCCAAGATTGGACACCCCTGAGCCAAAGGTACAAGAGCTAGCTGGGGAATTCTGGGAATTGAAGTCCACAAGTCTTAAAGTTGCCAAAGTTGGACTCCCCTGAACTAGAATGTCTTCCCATTTCTTTCCCATAGCCTATTTTTTTGATGGAGTCTTTTGAGTTAAGTCAACAGGCAATGATGCAATGACTAACAATTAATTTAACTAGTGTGCATCAGGGATCAATTGGGTTTAGTGCGGTTCTTCTTCTCCCCTGCCACATTGTAGATTGAACATGCAATATCTACATTCTCCCCCTCTTGCTAATCACTATCAGACTTCAGAAAGACAGCTGGTTCTGAAGCTGGAGATGGTTTAGCTGTATTCCCCTTTTTGATAGTTCTGGCAATCTTCTCGGAGTTTTGATCTAATTTTCTTGCATTGCTTTGATTTTTCTAGAACAGAGTTCCCCAACATAGCATCTCCTCCCAGTTATGATGGCGCTCCTATTTTCTGTTTCCTCAACTAAATGTACAGTGCAAAGAAGTAAAGAAAAGCATAATATATGCCAAGCTTAGTTCCTTCCTTCCTTCCTTCCTTCCTTCCTTCCTTCCTTCCTTCCTTCCTTGCGTGC
>QLTV01012196.1:844359-860955 GCA_003457575.1 Thermophis baileyi
GGAAAACAGTAAGTATAATGGAGTCTAAAAATAATTAAGAACACGGTTACCAAAATAAATCCAAATAAAATACTATTATAAGACATTCCAATCTTAAGTATTGGTGTGGCATATGATACAAATGGTAGCACAGAATTGGGTGACTTGAGAAGTTATTTTCATATCCTTATCTGAGAGTAATGGTGTTAAACAGAAAACACATTCCCTACCTAGAAATTTCTTCAAGACAGTGTGTGTAAGGGTGTCAGGCACAAAAGACCCGTACCATATGTGAAAGTACAATTAAACTAATTTATTGCTGAAAGCCTGTGCCTGGGAATCTTCTCAACTAACTGTTGGCACTTGCTTAAAGTTAGCTAAGGGCCAACAGCACTCAAGGAGAGTTGGACTTAGTTATCTTGTGGCTACATAGGGATTCTAGGCTGATCCCCCTTTTCACCCCGCCTTCAGGTTAGAATCAGAATAGAGCTGGAAGGGGACCTTGGAGATCTTCTAGTCCAGCCCCCTGTTAGCTAAGGGCCAACAGCACTCAAGGACAGTCGGACTTAGTTCTCTTGTGGCTACATAGGGATTCTAGGCTGATTCCCCTTTTCACCCCACTTTCAGGTTAGAATCAGAATAGAGCTGGAAGGGGACCTTGGAGGTCTTCTAGTCCAGCCCCATGCTCAAGCAGGAGATCCTGTACCATTTCAGACAAGTGACTGTCCAGTCTCTTCTTAAAAACCTCCAGTGATGAAGCATCCACATCTGAAGGCAAGCTGTTCCATTGGTTAATTGTCCTCACGATTAGGAAGTTTTTCCTCAATTCCTATTTGCTCTTCTCCTTGATTAGTTTCCATCCATTGTTTCTTGTCCTGCCCTCTGGTGCTTTGGAGAATAATTTGATCCCCTCTTCTTTGTGGCAGCCTCTCAAATACTGGAATACTGTTATCATGTCACCCCTAATTCTTCTTTTCTTTAGACTAACCTAAGCACCCCATTCCTAAGAGGTCTTTAAGGGGCGTGCATAAGCGCACCAGCGTGCCTACCGTCCCTGTCCTAATATTCCCTTTTATTCATATCCATTTCATGTATTCATAATCATGTTTATACTTATATCTGTTATCTAATACATGCTTGATGAAATAAATGAAAAAAGAAAGAAAGAAAGAAAGAAAGAAAGAAAGAAAGAAAGAAAGAAAGAAAGAAAGAAAGAAAGAAAGAAAGAAAGAAAGAAAGAAAGAAAGAAAGAAAGAAAGAAAGAAAGAAGATAGACTATAGGAAAAAATATATATCCTGTAGCCCTTCTTCGTATGTTTTAGTCTCCAGGCCTTTAATCATCTTAGTTGCTCTTCTTTCCACTATGTTCTACCATTCCTTTTCCTACAAAGGGTCTGTCTAGAGTCCTTATATAAGGAACAATATAATAACATACATCCTAGAGTTTCTGATTTCTACGCAGAGGCCAGTTTCTACTTTCCTTGAATTATTGTTCTAGTTATCACATAGAACAGGTAGCCATCCTGGTGGGGCCCCAAAGTACATTGTGGGTAGTTTTCCCACAATATGTACCACCCGCAATGCACTTTTGGGCCCTACCTATCACCAGGATGGCACCTGTTGCAGGTGGTAACTAGACCAGTAATTTGAAGAAAGTAGAAACTGGCTCCTGGTATAGAAAATGAGAAATTGATATTTTTCAATCTGACAGCAAAAGGTTGCAGGTCAACTGAACCAATTGATCTGGCAAATGAAAGATTACTTTGGAGGGTTGGATAGCTACAACTGAAACCTGTTACATAATATGAAGAGAGATCTTAAAATGTCTAAATACATAACCTCGAGAGCATCTGAGGACGAGCTGAGCAGGAGATTTCTGGCCTGGCTACAGAAGGGAAGCACATTAAATTCCAAAGCAACTATAAACCACAAGAAGTTCTCTTTGGAAGTGTTGGAAGGAATATCCATCTGGTTCAGTTCCAAGCCGCGAGAAAGGCACTGGAGACAAGATGGAGGCTGGGGGCTGATTGGAAAGAGGGTCCATTTATTGATGAAGCAGATGCACATGGATGGTTCTGGGCAGCTGACCACATGGAGTTGAGACTGAGGGTTAAAAAGATGCTCTTTTTATACCTTCTCTTGGGCTTTGCACTTGAGCTTCCTGTTCCTGTGCAAGAACATGTATTCTATTGCAGGGGCGGGTTCCGGATTTTCCTACTGCCGGTTTGCTCAGGGACGTGCCTGGTGGGCGCGCGTGTGTTGTGCGCCGTGCGGGAGGGTCACGGGTACGCACGCAGTACAAAAAAAAGCTTCTGCGCATGTGCAGAAGCAAAAAACAAGATGGCGGTGCCTATGGTGCTGCCGAGAGAACCGGCTCAGGGGCGTGGCAGGCCTGGGTCACTGCCGGTTCTAGCGACCCAGGCCGCCACGTTACTAACAGTTCTATAGAGCCGGTCTGAACCGGTAGGAACCCACCTCTGTTCTATTGGCTGTTGTAGGGGTTATGTAGGGGTCATAGCTGGCTCTGTAGGTTGTCTGAGCTCCCAGATTTGGTTGAAGTTTGGACTGCTGAGATGATGCAATGAAGAGGCTTGTGTTCTGAAAGAGTGTTGGCCAATTACTATTATGGCTTAATGGCTTTGTCCTGGTTTGGATCTTGAGTGAGGGCTATTTGCTTATGAATAGAGCTACCTAGATACTTGGCTTCTTTCAATAAACTCTTTATCTTTTAAGTGCTGACATCTGCTGAGGGCTATTAAGAAACGTGGGGGCTGCTTTCTGTCTGGAAAAAAACATGTTTCTCCTTTAAGGAAATGTAATATTTTGCCTTTTTTTTTAATTATTTCCTAAAATATTTCATTCTTCTAGGAGAGGGGTGGGTGCTAACTTTCTACAGAAGAAAAAAAAAAGGAAGCCATTACTTCTCCGTTTGGTTAGACGAGTGCTTAGTGTTGACATCGCAACCAATCGTTTCTCTCGCAGAATGAAAAGCAAACGAGCTGATGAGAGCAAGCATACGCCAGGGATCCCACAGCTCACCAAACCTGAAATTAGATACAGATACTCCTCGACTTAGGACCAAAACTAAGACCGGAATTTCCGTGGCTAAGGAAAGCAGGTGGGTCAATTTTACCACCTTTTTTTTTTTGGCCACGGTTTTTAAGCAAATCAGCGCAGTTGTTAAGCTAATCTGCCTTCCCCCTCGTTGACTTTGCTTGTCGGAAGCTGGAAAAGTCACGAATGGCAATCACATGACCCTGCAACCGTCATAAATACAGACTGGTTGCCAAGCGCTTGAATTTTGATCACGTGACTTGGGGATGTTGATATTTTGGGTGCTTAGCAACTGGCTCACATTTGCAACCATTTTGCAGCATCCCTCAATCACATAACTTCAATTTACAACTTGGATCAACTAAGATGAATAAAGGCCTGGAGACCAAAACATATGAAGAATGGTTGCAGGAACTAGGTGTGGCCAGTCTAGAGAAAAGAAGGACTAGGGGTGACGTGATAGCAGTATTCCAGTATTTGAGGGGCTGCCAAAAAGAAGAGGGGGTCAAATTATTCTCCAAAGCACCAGAGGGTAGGACAAGAAACAATGGATGGAAACTAACCAAGGAGAGAAGCAACCTGGAATTAAAGAGAAACTTCCTAACAGTGAGAATAATTAACCAGTGGGAAAGCTTCCCTTCAGAAGTTGTGGGCGCTCCATCACTCGATGTTTTTAAGAAGCGACTGGACAGTAACTTGTCTGAGATGGTATAGGTTCTCCTGCTTGAGCAGGGGGCTGGACTAGAAGACCTCCAAGGTCTGTTCCAGCTCATTCATTCTAACTACAATGGTTTTGATATTTACTTACAGTTTCCAGCAACAAACGCCCAGGGCAAATAATGGGTTTGCTTAATGACGGTGGCGTTTTGCTTAACAATCATGGCAGAAAAGGTCATAAAATTGGTCACAGTCATGTGATAAAACCCACTTAATGACTGGCACGACTTGCGACCGTAATTGTGGGCTCAGTTACAGTCGTAAGTCGAGGAATACCTATAATTATAAGGAGCTCGCACTCATCACACAGATCACAGGCCCACAGTAATAAACAAATTGTACCAGTGAGCTCGGTTAATCGGATAAACACCTCAACGCAGAGACCGAACGCATAACCTTTTATTTTCTAAGTGGTTTGGTTTTGATTACCTTTCCCCTCTGATACCAATATAGCTTTTTAAATATATATATATACTGTGTGTGTGTATATATATATACCGGTATATACACACCCGTGTTTCCCGAAAAAATAAGACCCTGTCTTATATTTTTTTTAACCCTGAAATAAGTGCTTGGCCTTATTGCCATGCACTCAAAAGCCCGATTGGGCTTATTATCAGGGGATGTCTTATTTTGGGGGAAACAGGGTATATATATATTGTGGCAATTCATAACACAGACACCTTGTTCAGCTTAATGGTAGGCGAAGGGATAATTACAGTGCAATGGGCCAGCGGAGAAACACACAATCTAGACTGTATCAAAATATAATGTGAGTGGTGGATAAGTAGGGAAGCAATGGTTCAGAGCACCCGTTCGCTCAGGCCTTAAATAAATGTGCAACCAAATTAGAAAGCAGTTGAGGGAATGTCAAACCAGAGTCCCTTGGGAGTTGGGCGGCATAAAAATGCAACAAATAAATAAATAAACCAAACCATAGCACCATTATGACGAAGAAGGGCAGGCTCAGAAATTAAATGCAACCCTTGTAAAATGCACATCCTAATTGTCTACAAGTGGAGCCAACCTCTCTTGGTTTCTTTGTTTGTATATTCCAGCCATGCTTTAATTAGCAGAGCTTAGTCTGTCCACTTCTTAGGCAAAAGCAGGGTTCTTCAAACTTGTTAACTTTAAAACTGATGGACTTCAACTCCCAGAATTCCCCAGCTAGCATGGGGAATGCTGGCTGGGGAATTCTGGGAGTTGAAGTCCCACAAGTCTTAAAGTTGCCAAGTTTCGAGAGCCCTGGGCAAAAGCTATGGATCTCACAGTGTTCATTTAGAGGGTTGCAACTGTTGGAGAAGGCCTACCCACCTCCCAATGAGTCTGTTAACACCTTTTTCCAGCAGACACGTTTTATGAAAAATTATAAGCTTTGGTGAGCTATGGTGCCTTTCTTCAGATTCATGGAGTAGTTGGATCAAGAAAAGGAAACAGTGGAAGGAATAAAATCCAGCAATGAATGTGACCGATGTTATTTCCAATTCTTCTCCTAGCCTATTCCATCACTCTTCCCTACTATCCTTGAAATTCACAATTTACATGAAGATGGTGTGCTGCTATTTAACTGTAATCGGTACCTTTAAAAATATTATCAAATCTCACCATGGCAACATTGTTCAGCTAATCTTATTTATAGTAAGAGAAAGAAAATAAGAGAAAGGGGGGGGGGAAACCAAGCCTGAAAATAACAATAACAACAATAATCATGATGATGATGATGATGATGATGATATTGAATCCAGATGATTCAGAAGTATACCCATGACTAAACTCACACAGGTTCCAATGATTAAACTTGTGGAGTTAAATCTGAACCCATCCAATAGTAGCAATTATTGCAAAAAATAGGCTAAATGTATCAGAATTTACCAGGTAACCACATATGACTTATTTATAAAACAGCAGTACAGGTAGTTCAATCAATCAGAATAGAGCTGGAAGGGACTTTGGAGGTCTTCTAGTCCAACCCCCTGCTCAAGCAGGAGACCCTATACTATTTCAAACAAGAGATTGTCCAATCCCTTCTTGAAAACCTCCAGTGTTGGCATACCCACAACTTCTGGAGGCAAGCAGTTCCACTGATTAATTGTTCCCACTGTCAGGAAATTTCTCCTTAGGGGCTAACCTTTTCAGAATAACAGAATATTCAGAATAACAGAATAAGTTGTTTAAACAAAGAATTTCCTTCTTTCCAGCAAATGGGGAAGAGAGTGAATGAGGAATAACCCTTACTTTTAAAAAAAAAATTCAGCCAAAAAAGAGAACTCCAGCTATTTTTACCCTTTCATGAATCTTTCATTATTTCTTCCTACAACTCACCTCCTGTTGTTTTCCAACTGTTCCATAAATTTGCTCCTATTTTCGATAGGAAAAGCAACAATAACGAAAGAGAGTAAAAGGTCTCGGTCTTCAATCAACAGGTAAAACGAAGAGCCTTCGCATACTCTCGCTCTCTCTCGCAAACAAATCAGAGATATAAAATTACCCATTTTCTCACTTTCAGGTGAACCTGTGAGTCAAAACATACGTATCCTTCAAAAATTCACACTTCTCCAAATTTAGCAAGGTGGTTCTCCAATTTTTTCTTTTTTCTTTTTTTGAAAAAGGGCATAAAGCTAAATCCATCAGGAAAAGGTTCATCGGAAATGCATTTCGGAACAAACAGTACATAAAGAGCATTTATATTAGCAAAATATTGCTTGCTGAAAGGCGTAACTTAGGGGAAAGAGCATAAAGAAGAAAACAATTGAGCTTAAGAAATGAAGACTGAGCAATTTAATGTGTTCATCACCAGAAAAAATAAGCAAACAAGCCTTCACCATCTTAGTTTGAAGAGCAAGAAGTGATTTTTCTTACTTTAGACTTTTTTTTATCCTGCCTTTATTATTTGTTTTGATAATTCAAAGCGGTGAACGTACTTAATATGCCTTCTTCCTCCTATTTTCCTCATGAAAATAACCCTGTGAGATGAGTTGTGCTGATAGCACTTTGGAAAATAAGTTCACCCCCTCTTCTTTGTAGTCATAACTCACTTTTTTCAGTGCCGTTGTAACTTCAAATGGTTGCTAGATGAGAACTACCTGTACCATTAATTCTTGGGATTTCTGATAGGTGTGAGTACCATTTTCATTAAACACAACAACAACACAAACATTTCTTTCATCACTTTCCAAACTCTTTCCAGGAGGAAAAATAGCCGCCCAGAGTCCCTTGGGAGTTGGGCGGCATAGAAATACAAATACAAATACAAATACAAATACAAATACAAATACAAATAATAATAATAATAATAATAATAATAACAACAACAACAACAACAACAAAACAACAACACCGCTGTTAAGTGAATTTTGCCCCATTTTACGTTCTTTCTTGCCTCGGTTCTTATGAATCACTTTGAAAAAGGGCATAAAGCTAAATCCATCAGGAAAAGGTTCATCGGAAATGCATTTCGGAACAAACAGTACATAAAGAGCATTTATATTAGCAAAATATTGCTTGCTGAAAGGCGTAACTTAGGGGAAAGAGCATAAAGAAGAAAACAATTGAGCTTAAGAAATGAAGACTGAGCAATTTAATGTGTTCATCACCAGAAAAAATAAGCAAACAAGCCTTCACCATCTTAGTTTGAAGAGCAAGAAGTGATTTTTCTTACTTTAGACTTTTTTTTATCCTGCCTTTATTATTTGTTTTGATAATTCAAAGCGGTGAACGTACTTAATATGCCTTCTTCCTCCTATTTTCCTCATGAAAATAACCCTGTGAGATGAGTTGTGCTGAGAGAGAGAGGCACTGGCCCCAAACCAGCTTTTTATAGCTAAGGTGGGACTAGAATTCACCATCTATGGGGTCCTTAGTGCTCTCTAAACTTGGTGGTTTTCTTGCGGACATTTCATGATCCAACTAGGCAACATCATCTGTGCTAGAAGGGAGTGAGGTTTGCTTCTAGCACTAATGATGTTACCTAATTGGGTCATGAAACATCTGTAAGAAAACAACCAAGTTCAGAGAGCACCAAGAGACCCTACAGTCCTCCTCCTCTCCGCAAACCTCACTCGCTTCCAGCACTGATGATGTTACCTAGTTGGGTAATGAAACGACTGCAAGAAAACAACCAAGCTTAGAGAGCACCAAGGACTCCCCAGTTCAACCCTGAGCTACTAATATTCTCTTTTATCAGAACTCACTATCTCCTGTTTTTTAGCCTAGTGCCTTAACCACTAGACCAGGGGTCTCCAACCTTGGCAACTTTAAGACTTGTGGACTTCAACTCCCAGAATTCCTCAGCCAGCTTTGCTAGCTGAGGAATTCTGGGAGTTGAAGTCCACAAGTCCTAAAGTTGCCAAGTTTGGAGACCCCTGCACTAGACCAAATGTGACTTTGTGATCACTCCTTGGATATTTGACATATATATCACATATCCCTTTAAGCTCCTAATAATAGTATTCATTATTATTTTTCACCAGTCTTTGTTTTACATTTTGGATACACTTCAGTTGTCAAAAGTCTCCTGAAAACATGGCTTCTAATATAAGTCAGTAGCTATGTGTACACAAAACACTTTCCATATTTATTAAAGTGACCCATTTTCCATCTTTGCACAATACCCTGAGTGTGCAAAATATATTGAACCAGACAACACAAGGCAGAATCAATGCTTACCAAGCTTACCTATCTGTCTATCGATGTATTTTCAGTTTTTCTATACAGCTTATTTCAGCTCAAAAACTGCTGGTAGTTTACAATACACATAAAATAATGCATAAAAAATATAGAACAATACCACAAAAACAAATTCAGTTCAGACATCCATAATTAATGGCAACAGCTCCTACATATCAAAGGCTTCGCAAAGTAATATTTGACAGCCTTCTTATATGTTAAGTAGGGAGATGCCATGTTAGTCCTCCCAAGGAATGGGGTAGCAATAAAAATATATTATCACTCTGACTTCAATCAGAATAGAACTGGAAGGGACCTTGGAGGTCTTCTTGTCCAACCCCCTGCTCAAGCAGGAGACCTTGTATCATTTCAGACAGGTTTTTCTTAAAAACCTCCAGTGATGGAGCATCCACAACTTCTGAAGGCAAGTTGTTCCACTGCTTAATTGTTCTCACTGGTAGGAAGTTTCTCCTTAATTCCAGGTTGCTTCTCTCCTTGATTAGTTTCCATCCTTTGTTTCTTGTCTAGCCCTCTGGTGCTTTGGAGAATAAGTTGTCCCCCTTTTCTTTATGGCAGCCCCTCAAATACTGGAATACTGCTATCATGTTACCCCTAATCCTTCTTTTCTCTAGACTGCCCATACCCAATTCCTACAACCGTTCTTCATATGTTTTACTCTCCAGGCCCTTAATCATTCTTTGCACTTTTTCCAAAGTCTCAACATCTTTTTTATAATGTGGTGACCAAAACTGGATGCAGTATTTCAGGTGTGTTCTTACTAAAGCTTTATAAAGCGGTACTACTACTTCACGTGATTTTGATTCTATGCCTCCTTAAGCCTTTCCATCTGTGTCAAGTGAGATTTGCTCCCTGTTTATATATAATAGCTTGCCCTGCCAATCCTGGTGAGGGTAAGGTTTTCTCTTTGGTAGTTCCTTGATTAGGATATTGTTTTTTGCTTGAGTGTTTGTCTGGTGTTAATCCCTGCTTCTCTGGGTATAGTCTGCTGAAGAGAATGTGTTCTGGTCTTTTTTGTTTTTCTCTTAGCTTTTTTTATCTTGATTGAGTGGGGTTTGCTCCCTTCTTATATAGAATAGCTTGCCCTGCCAGTGTGTTGATGGAAGTCTGGTTTTCTCCTTGACAGTTCCTTGATTAGGATATTGTTTTCTGCTCGATTGTTTGTCTGGTGTTAATCTCTGCTTATCTTGGGTGGCGGCTGCTGAAGAAGATGCATTCTAGTCCCTTTGTTTTCTTCTTGGCTTTTTAACTTCTCTTTTTTGAATGATATCTAAATGGGGTTTACATCTACGTGTCTTATCGTTCGAGTTGTTGTTTAAAGCTTGTTGTTCAAGTTTTGTCCCTTTAAAATTAGAAAGCAAATAGCATTAAGAGTTTCTTTGGGTATCCCCAAGGGTGGGCTGCTGGGGGTTCACAGGGGTTTGGGAGAACCTCTAGCTAAGATTCTGTGCAGTTCAGAGAACCCCCAAATCCCACTTCTGGCTGGCCCCGCCCCCCCTGCCCCGCCCCCCCCACAAGTCCCCACGTGGCCCGTTTTGGATGCAGGTAAGTGCAGGGTGCGCAAGGAGGCTCGGGGAGGGGGGGAAACAGGCCTACCAGAAGTTCGGGAAGGCCGGAAATGGGCCTGTTTCCGGCCTCCAGCGGGCCTCTGGAGCCTGGGGAGGCCGTTTTCGCCCTCCCAGAGGCTCGAGGAAAGCCTCCGGAGCCCGGGAAGGGCAAAAATGCCCCCCCCCGCCGTGGTACAGGAGGCCGACTAGGCCACACCCATCATGGCCACGCCCACCCAGCAACCGGGCAGAGAACCCCTTGCTAAAATTTTTGAAGCCCACCCCTGGATATAGCCCTTTAGAAAACTGAATAGAATAACTGAATGGTATTAATTTTTGGAATCCACCAGAATGAAGCCAAGATCTATCAATAAGATGATTACTCTCTTCTTAGGTATGAGAATGAAAGAGACAGAGATAAACACATGCCCACACACACAGCCTAGGGGGCAAAAATCCCTCCTAGGGTTTTGCAAAACTCCAGTTGGCTTAAGATGGTATTTTAATATGTCACCTATTTGTTGATCCACAGTCTGAATGTCAACAACAAAAAGATTTTGCGGGTTATTAATCCACAATAAATAGGTAATCAATTAATTTCAGGACCATCTGGGAGCTTTCAAAGGTTTTGTTCTGAATCAGATTATACTGCATGCTTCATGCAAGAACAATAGCAATTTTAATCACTCGAAAACAATCTTATCACCGAAACCTGGAAACGAAAGTTAAGGCAGGTTTGAAATCTTACAAAAGAAATTATTCCTTGGAATTTTACAATGCCTTCAGGCTTGTTTAACTAAAATTCAATCATTTGTATGCTTCTGGTATAGCAAACTCATTAAAGAGTGTTAAGCTGACTTACTGGAAATAGGAGGAAGTAAACGGTTGGTTTCTTAACTAAAGCAATTGAAACAACATAATATAATATCTGCAAACAAAGATCCCAGGTGTGACTCATGATGACTCAGGTGCTATTAATTTTCAATTTTCAGGTTTGGGGGGGGAACTTGATCTGCTTCCAAAATTCATCTCAACTGAACTTCCTGCAGAGTTTGGGATTTCTGTATGAACTGTTTTTAATTCCATAATGGAATCCATTCCGATTTTTAAAAAAAAAATCTTTCATTCAGCTAACTGAATGCCCTTGTCTGAAAATATCACTTAAAAAAATTAATTTTCAAAAAGCAGTAACTGTTTCTGTAACCAGCAATTGATGAAATATGTCAGTCGCACATCAACTGTTTACAATAACGATGGAACTTCAGAGTGTGTGTGTGTTTTTTTTAATGTAAAATAACATTAAAATATTGAACAGAACAGAATAACAGAGCTGGAAGGGATCTTGAAGGTTTTCTAGTCCAACCCCCTGCTCAGGCAGGAAACCCTCTACCATTTCATATAAATGGTTGTCCAGTTTCTTCTTTAAAACTTCCAGTGTTGGAGCATTCACAACTTCTGGAGGCAAGTCATTCTACTGATTAATTGTTCTCACTGTCAGGAAATTTCTCCTTAGTTCTAGGTTGGTTCTCTGCTTGATATGTTTCTGTCTATTATTTCTTGTCCTGCCCTCAGGTGCTTTGGAGAATAGGTTGACCCCCTCTTCTGTGCGGCAGAGCTGTGCGGGACTTGGGCAAGCCACAACAGCCCCTTAGATATTGGAAGACTGCTTTCATATCTCCCTTAGTCCTTCTTTTCATTAGCCTAGGCATACCCGGTTCCTGCAACCGTTCATTTAAAATCAACAACGATGGATGGGCAATCAGAACCCAAATTTATATTACATTCCTCCAAGTGGGAACTTGCTTCTTGTCCTGCCCTCAGGTGCTTTGGAGAATAGCTTGACTCCCTCTTCTTTGTGGCAACCTCTGAGATACTGGAAGAGTGCTATCATGTCACCCTTAGTCCTTCTTTTCCGATTGTATCTTCTTTTGGCTGAAATTCCCAAGAAAGGAATTTATGATGAGAAAGTTTAACTTTAATACCCACTCCTTGTTTTAGGTAAAAACACTAATATTAATACTTGACCTTGCTAATAATAGCCTATTTCACAGATGACATGTGACAGATATTGCTGAAATACAGAGCATCCTCTACTTACAACCCTTCGTTTAGTGACAATTCAAAGTTCTGACGGACCTATCTGGGGGTACTTAAGTGACTGCATTTGGGGCCACATTTATGGCTGTTTACAGCATCCTTATGGGCAAAACTCACAGGAGAAGAGCCTAATGCTGGGAAAGACTGAGGGCAAAAGAAGAAGGGGACGGCAGAGAATGAGGTGGCTGGATGGAGTCACTGAAGCAGTCGGCGTGAGCTTAAATGGACTCCAGAGGATGGTAGAGGACAGGAAGGCCTGGAGGAACGTTGTCCATGGGGTCGCGATGGGTCGGACACGACTTCGCAACTAACAACAACAACATGGGCAAAAATCATGCCCACAGAAAACCATTGGTTCGTTTAACGACAGAAAAAGCTTGTAAAATCAGTTCAGTTTGACAATCTGTCATGAGTTATGACCGTAATGGGCAGGCTCCATTAGATAATTCAAGGACTCTCTCTCTATATATATATATACTGTGTTAGCTTTACAACTGAACACCTATGGAAAGAATCCAAGGTAAATCTCCCACGATTTGTCCTCCTGTCGTCGGAGAACCGTTGAGTGAAGAATGCTGAGCTAAGCATCGAGGGCTTGTCTCTGGCTTTCCCTTCGTGTTCTCTTGGTCTCTCCTGGAGCACATGCTCAATAATTCATGACCATCAGAAACTGAAAACGTATGAAAATTTCATGCCCTCTCCAAGCCCCGCAGCACTGAAAAGCGCAAATCGCAAGGTGACAGAGGAGGCGAATGAACCTCAATGCTGGGAGGGTAGATGGGTTATTGAATTAAAACCGTCCTACTTGACAATGCACCTTATCGAGCAGCTTGATAAGAGTCGATTATCACCAAGGAAGCGGTATTCCTTATCAGCTGAAAAGAACCCCTTTCAACCCAGATTAGCACAAACAAGCCTGGCAGATTATTCTGTTATTCGATCATAGATCCTTTAGAAAAGTAACCTGGTGTTTTTTTTAAGCTCTCCTAAGGACTTATTTCTGTTTTTGCCCATGTGAGAAAGCCATGATTGGTTTTAGCCAAGACTGAGTTTGCTGAACAAACCATCACAGTTGCATTTACACCTACCACAATAAACTATAAACCGCATTTGCTAAACCACATTGTGTCAGGCACAAAAGACCAGATCCAATTAAACTGATTTATTGCTTTAACTGCCTATGCACAGGAATCTTCTCAACTAAAGGTTACCACTTGCTTGGAGTTAGATAAGGATCAACTGCAATCAAGAAGGGTTGGGTTTAGACATTTGTGGCAATGTAATGATGCTAGGCTGATGACTTGCTTAACACCGTCCCCTCCGCTCTGCCTGCTCTTCTATAGATTCTGATCCAAGAGACATTTGCTTATTATGTAAAGGAACCTTAAGATAACTCCATGCTTCTGTGAAGCTTTCTTAATTAAACCAAATTAAGAAGAATTGGAGCCCCAGAGCCAAGAATCGAAGAAGGAAAGGAAGTCATTCTTTCTTTAACACTCACCTCCCTGGGCTGTAAATTTCTCCGTCAGGTGCTACTCAGAGGATAAAGATTTTCCTCATCAGACAGACCCTAAGTGGTCCTATTAGTTTCCCCTCCATTTAATTCAGGAAATATTCAGTGATGAATGCTGCAAACAGGATTAAAAGGACGGATGCGATTATATACTTATGCTCGGAGGGAGAGGGAGGAAAAAAATATAAAGAGGTGAGCAGATCATTAAAGATGTTCTAAATAAATACAAGGCTCCTCTCAAGATTAATGTAGTGTTTCTAATGAGATTGTTACTTGGATAAGCAACCACAGGCAGAAGTCTTGTTTCAGAGATTCAGCTTCACAGCTTGGACATTGTCCCAACCTGAGGTCCTCCAAGTTATGTTGGAACTACACATCCTATAATTCCCAACTCACACAGCCAATGGAATGCTGGAACTTGTCATCCCTATACTTCCAGAGGGCATTAAATTTGCAGAAGGCTTATTTGACAAGTCCCAGATGCCTTCTCAGGGTTTGAGAGAGAGGCACTGGTCCTAAGTCACCCAACTTCCTTCCTTCCTTTCTTCCCTGTCTATTTCCTTCCTCTCACCCTCTTTCCTTTCCTTTCCTTTCCTTTCCTTTCCTTTCCTTTCCTTTCCTTTCCTTTCCATAGTGGTGTTCCTCCTGCTGCTAAGTGGAATGGTGCCCTTGAGAAATAGTTGGAGAACTCCCCCAGGATAAATTTAGAGAAATTATCCAGCCAATTTGTCTGGCCATCAGTTGGAGGAGAATTTCTGAAGGCTCTCTGTACCCATTGCTGGCTGTAGCCTTGTCCTTTGGGTTGCAAAAATGCTTAGAACGATGATATTTTGCTTCGCAAACATCCTTGGCTCTGGATCAGGGGACTGACCTGGATCTTTGACTTTGTTGGTTTTGTATTACTGAAATGTGGTTTTCTGAACTCCAGCCTGCTTAATTGACTTTGCTTTTGGCGACCGACTTCGCTCTCATATTAACACTGGAACTAGCAAGGAAGTTGTCATTGCTGTGACACACACTCCTGAAGATTGTGCTTTCTCCCATGGACAAACCTTCAGCCAAAGAAGAGAGGGCGGGAGAGTTCTATGGGGAATACCTAGAGGTTGTGGAGGCCTCAGAACTGGTACCCCAAGAATGGGGTTGCTACTGCATGTCACACTGCCAACAACTTGAACCTCTAAAATAGAAACGATCCTTGGCTCCATTTGTTGAGAAAGGTGTAGTTTTATTAGAGATTAATAGCAATAGCAATAGCACTTAGACTTATATACCGCTTCATAGTGCTTTACAGCCCTCTCTAAGCGGTTTACAGAGTCAGCATATTGCCCCCAACAATCTGGGTCCTCATTTTTACTGACCTCGGAAGGATGGAAGGCTGAGTCAACCTTGAGCCTGGTGAGATTCGATCTGCCAAACTGCTGGCAGCTGGTGATCAGCAGAAGTAGCCTGCAGTACTGCACTCTAACCACTGCGCCACCACGGCTCATTGTAAGTGTATTGCAGTATTGCAAAGCCAGAACTGAGAATCGTGCACCAAAATCCCTAAATTCTACTTGTCCCTCCTTTAATGGTCTCTCATTGCTTCTTTCAGTGTGACCAATCCAATTCAGGCAAGATGTTTCCCTAATGGTCAGTTCAAAGGTAGTTTGGTATGCGGCTCCATCCTTCTTCCAGCTGGGTGACCTTGAGGCAGCGTCTCAAGGAGGTATAGCATTTACTTTCGATTTCCCAAGCATTCCTCCTTTCATTCCCCCTCCCCACGGTTCATGACACTCTGTCACAGCATAGCAGAAGTACAGCAAGCATAAGGTGGCAGCTGACACTGTGTAACACAGCAAGAAAGAGAATAGCACACAATTACAAGGTTACAAAGCTAGGTTCCTTAGCATTACTGTTTATTTGGGAATCAGGACTTTCTCTTGGGAAAGCTATTCTCTATTGTGGGCTGAATTTGGGCTGAGTTTTCAGTGGCTTTGGACAAAAAGCAGTGATAAAAGTCTCCTTGTATTTGCATACAGTAATATTATTGTAGATACTTACTTATGTGGCCAAGAGATACAGATAGTCCTCAACTTACAACTAGTTGCTTAACAACTATTCGAAGCTAACAACAGTTCTCCCCAGGGCTACTTGTGACCCATTTTGAAGTTACGATGGTTGTACCCCTCCTGGCAACATGGTCACATTATTACCTTCTAGATTTATAAGAAATATTCTAGATTTCTACTTCTGCTTTTTGATCCCAGGGAAAACCATTTAGTTATCCTTACTATTTGCTCACCTCTGAAAGGATGTTGGGTGTCCTTAATCCCACCCCTAAAAGGACCTAACGGTAAAGACTGTAATGATGAAACTGTTAAAGACAACCTTTTTAACACATTCTTCGGTTCAGTCTTTGTAAACAGCAGCAACTCATGTCCAATATTTCCTAGCCATACCACAAATAATTACAACGATCTAACACATATCGACTTTACAGAAGATAACATTGAAAAGGCAGTACACAGTCTAAAACCATCTCTATCTATTGGACTGGACGGACTATGTGCCTACTTCTTAAAAAAGCTTTCCACTGCCATAGCAGAACCTCTAAGCACAAGCTTTGAAAAATCTCTCAGGACCAGCTCCTTGCCCAACCTATGGTCACTAGCCACGGTCATCCCTATCTTCAAAAAGGGAGAACCCAGCCTAGTTGAAAATTACAGACCAATCTCTTTATGTTGCGTCACCTGCAAAGTCATGGAATCAATCATTAACCAATCCATTACCTTCTACTTAGAGACAAACAAATTACTCTCTAACAAACAATTTGGTTTCAGAAAAAACATTATCCTGTAATCTGCAACTCCTACACTGCAAAAACATATGGACTACACAACTCGATCAGGGCAAAGCAATAGACGCAATTTACATAGACTTCTGTAAAGCCTTTGATTCAGTGGTACACGACAAACTACTTCTAAAACTAAAATCTTATGGCATTTCTGGACCCCTCCATAATTGGAT
>QLTV01012196.1:891428-917122 GCA_003457575.1 Thermophis baileyi
GATTTTATTTTAAAAAGAAATCATAATAGCAGTTTGCAAAGTGCGATGGATCTTTCAGCCTGACCTTAAATTGAGGTTTGAGCCAAAAGCCACACCTTAAAATTTCAAAAACATTACATTTTATAGTTCCCTGGCTCAACGCCCCCCCCCCTGCCCCTCCTAAATCGGATACAGTCACCAATCACAGCTAATCCCTAACGCCTTTGAGACAACAGCATCTCTGACATGTTCATCAACTCCTCTCCATTATTGCTCATAATATATTTTGCAAGCACAACATTTTCTTATCTCTCTTGCCTTGGCATTAAGGAATGTCCCTTTTAGTTGGGCCCCTTTCTAATTAACAAAATAATATCTGTTCAGCATATATTTTCTCCAACTATCTTAAAGCAACTAATGTTTAACAAGTTCAAGCTGGAAGGGAACCTGCAGGTCATCCAGTCCAACCCCCTGCCCAAGCAGAATTAAATCTTCTACATTTATATAAATTTCTATATACTATTTTATTTCTGAATTTTCTTATATCCTACATAAAGACCACCCATTAAGTTCCAGTTAGGCTGATTTATTTCTCATGGCTCTACATAAGAATCTAGTCAACTAACAGTTAGCACTAAATTGTCATTAGATAAGAGTTAAGGGAATTCAAGAGGGTTTGGATATGGATCATTTGTGGGAATGTAATGACTCTAGGCTAATTCCTCTCTTGACTCCACCACCAGCCTCTGCCTGTCCTTCTCCCAGGTAAGGGAGAGTAAGGAACCCAGGTGAGATAAGGGTAAGAAACACCTCATAGGCTATAGCAGGAGTATCAAACTCAAGGCCCGCAGGCCGCATCTGGTCCACAGGGTGCTTAGATCTGGCCCACAGGGCCAGCCTGGAAATATCAAAGGACCGGCTCGCAGTGCCTCTGCTGGCCAAAACGGGACACAGGGAGCCCTCCCGAGGCCCGTTTTCGGCCTCCATGGCCTCCTGCAGCACTCTGCCAGCCGAAAACAGGCCATGGGGGAGCCACACAAGGCCCTCCCACAGCCTGTTTTCGGCCAGCAGAGTGCTTCAGGAGGCCGTGGAGGCCAAAAACGGGCCGGGGGGGGAAAACGCGAGCCCCCCCCATGCCCTGCTTTGGCCAGCAAAGTGCTTCAGGAGGCGTCTAGGCCGAAAACAGGGCACAGGGGGGCTGCACGCAGCCCACCTGCACCCCATTTTGGCCAGCAGGGTGCTGCAGGAGGCGTCCGTCCCATCTCTCTCCCCCAGCTGGCCCGTGGAGGAGATCTACAATGCTGATCTGGCCCTCGGAGAAATCCAGTTTGACACCCCTGATCTAGAAACTTGAATTCATGGCTTTTTGTTTTTTGTTTTGTTTTGTTTTGTGGATTATGACCCTCCCCCTCCCCCCTGGCCCTGCGGAGGAGAACTACAATGCTGATCCAGCCCTCGAAGAAATCCAGTTTGATACCCCTGGACTATAGGGAACAGCAAGGAGCTCATAGCCAACGCACTAGTAGTCGAATTTCCCATTTTCTTTTCTCCCCGGGCCCCCAATCAAATTCCCTACTAAGGCATTATGGAAAGAAAATATGAGTTGTCAAAACAACAATAGAGAACTTTCTCTCATTTAAAATTCTTTTGGTGAGGTTAGCCAAAAGAAAAATCCCAGGCACTTTTTTTTTTGAGATAAGCTAGGAATATGCGTTCTTAGAAATTTCAGCTCAGCTGTGAAAGGAACGGTAGGAACATTTAATTTTTCCTGCCCTAGGAATCGATGCCGAATACTAACAGCATCCTTATTTAAAACAAACGCTGATTGCTACCGGAGTTAACTTGAAGGAGTTGTGTTAAATGATCGTTTTTTGTTTTTTTGGTAGGCATTCTCAGTAGCATCCTTAGTTCACTAAATACAGTCTGATTTGTCTCAATTTCTACAGCAGCAAAGGCTCATTGGCTCAAATTGGGTCAATTCTAACACAATCATCTCTTGGTTTGTAAATTCATCTGGCAAATGAACTGGAACAGCTAGTAGGAGTCATAAAGCACAAAGTTGTGAGTTGGCACTCAGCCTGGGACAGAAATAAATACTTTTTCTCCAGATATGTCCTTTCATTTTGCTATTCTGGCATTGAGCTCCAAAACACTAAGCAGAAACAGTCTAAAATGCATTTAGAAAAAGACAGATTTGGGGGCTTCTTTATTGTTAGTTATTTGGTGGCAGCTGCCATTTTTCTCCCATAATACTCTGGGACAACCACACGAAGGGAGAGAGGAAGCAAACTGGGGACCCAGGGGAACCAACGGTGGTTTCTCTCACCACTTCCATCAGCAACGAAGAAAAATTCAACAGTCACATGACGTGTACTATCCAAAATTTGAATCACTGTGTGGGGGGAATAACAGAATTATACAGTTGGAAGGAACCTTGGAGGTCTTCTAGTCCAATCCCCCGCTCAGGCAAGAAACCCTATACCATTTGAGATAAATGGTTGTCCAATCTCTTCTTGAAAACCTCCGGTGATGGAGCAATCTTTCCTTTTGAGAATGCATGTTGTCTCATTTCATTTAGAGCTATTTTAGAGTTCACTTTTATTGTTGGAAAGATGGTGAAAAGTATGATTGGGGTGTTTTTATTTTCCATGATGCCTCTCTCCACCATTCTATAAGCAACCATGGGACGAGTACAGATAGTCCTTATATATATCAAGTCACTAAGTGACTGTTTAAATTTACAATGGATCTTCCTGGGGGTTCTTATGACCCAGTTCCAAAGTTCTGATGGCTGCTCCTCCATTGTCAGATCACCATATATCAGGCGCTTGGCAACTGGCCTGCTGTTTGTAGCATTCCATGGTCCTGCGACCATGTTTTATGATGGTTTTGCTAAAAATCAACATTTACTTCCAGTCTTTGGCAAAACCAGCCCATAGCAAACAAAGGTAGGTAAAATTAGGTAACATCTTCAGTGATAGAAGGCAGTGGGGTTTGCTTCATTTATATACTTGTTGCTTGCCCTCTCAGTGTTGGTGGGAGTGTGGTTTTCTTCTTGGCAGTTCCTTGATTAGGCTGTTGGTATAGGACAGGGGTCGGCAACCCGTGGCTCTGGAGCTGCATGTGGCTCTTTCATCCCTCTGCTGTGGCTCTCTGTTGCCGGACGGTAAAAGGAAAAAGGACACCGTGCTAGGACTCTATGGTGGGGGGACCGGACTTCTGATCAGCAGAGGAAAAAGGACGCCGCGCTAGGAGGAGACTCTATGGTGGGGGAACCAGACTTCCAGTCGGCTCCAGAATTGAACGGGGGGCTTCCGGTTAAGACCTTTGTGGCTCTTTGAGTGTTTAAGGTTGCCGACCCCTGGTATAGGAGAAGGGATGGCAGAAGCTGAGGGTGGAGTTAAAAGAGGGATCAGCCTGGAATCTCTACGTAGCCACAAGAGAACTAATTCCAACCCTCCTTGAATTCCATTGACCCTTACCTAAATATAAGCAGGCACCGACCATTAGTTGAGAAGATTCCTGTGCATAGGCATTTAGAAATAAATCAGCTTAATGGAACCTTCACATCGGGACCTAATCTTTTGTGCTTGAGAGTTGTTTCCTATTTGATTGTTTGTCTGAGTTGAAAGTTTCTTGATTGAGGGATTGTTGATTGCAGCAGCTATTGCTGAAGTGAAAGGTGCTAAAGCAGTTTTTAAAATCCAGACTGTCCAGATAACATTTGGAAGAGTCTCGGACAGATACCTCCTTCATTCACTGGAGGATAAGGAGGAGGAGGAGGTGCAGCGTGATCAGACTTGCAAGATTCTGTTAGTGTAGCCCATTTCAATAAAAGCAGTTTTAGCCTTCCTGTGGAGTTGATTTCATGGACTGTCTACCTAATGGGGCTCACATAAAGAGGAGACAGTAACAACAGCAACCGTAATAATACTGTATGTGATATAGCATTATTAGCCATGCTGTTTTCTTTTTTTCCAAATATTTCTGGGAACAACGCCATGTCGGACGATGTCCCTATCCTCAGGAATACCATTTGAACAGATGGTGAATCTTTATAAAAAGAAAAAGGAAAGAAAGGAGAAGTGCAACAACAAATACTCACTGTATTTTAAAGGGCGTAAAAGCACAATTCCATTGCTCTCCGTTTCCAGGCTCCTTTCCACTGTGAAGTAACGATCCTCTCTAAATAGCCCCGATTTCTAAAATATTTCAGATTGCTCTGGGGAAACTTAGTTTGGAAGAACACACACATAACTGTCTTTGGATTCAAAGGCTGGGTTCATGTAGCATTGGATGCACAACCTAACCACAATGCCAATCAATCCAATAACATTAGCTCAGACCCATTGTCCCAAACAAACAAACAAACAAACAAACAAATGCAGAAATCAACAAAAATCAAACCAATTACTGATGCTCAAAAATGGTAACCTAGACAATATCTAATAACCAAATGCTTCTCTCAGATCTAACACTGAATTAAGGTGTGGGGACTCAGCTATCAGATTGTCATTCAGAATTCTCGAATACAGCTCATCTGTCTGGAACCGGCACTGCATATCGGACATTAATACAATTGAGAGAGTCCAGAGATATTTCACGAGAAGAGTCCTCCACTCCTCTGCTCGCAACAGAATACCTTATTCCACAAGACTTGAAATTTTGGGCTTAGACAACTTAGAACTACGCTGCCTTTGGTCTGACCTAAGCGTAGTACACAAAATTATCTGCTACAATGTCCTACCTGTCAATGACTACTTCAGCTTCAACCACAACAATACACAAGCACACAATAGATACAAACTTAATGTAAACCGCTCCAAACTCGACTGCAGAAAATACGACTTCAGCAACAGAGTGATCAATGCCTGGAATGTACTACCTGACTCTGTGGTTTCTTCCCCAAACCCAAAAAACTTTAACCTTAGACTGTCTACTGTCGACCTCACCCCATTCCTAAGAGGTCTGTAAGGGGCGTGCATAAGCGCACCAACGTGCCTACCGTCCCTGTCCTAATGTTCCCTCTTATTTGTATCCATTGCATGTATTCATAAGCATGTTTATACCTATATCTGTTATCTAATACATGCTTGACAAAATAAATAAATAAATAAATAAAAATAAAAATAAATTTGAGAAGCGGTGTCTTAGTTGAGTGGTCTGCTTGAAACCCCAATTGATATCAGTCAAGAAGGTGATTAGAGGACAAATGAAGACTCAGATGAGTTGGCAACTCTGTCAAAAACTCAAATAACAAAAGGAAGCGGAGAAAGAGATTGGTAACTTGAGCGCCAAAAAGGATCCAAGGACAATTTCTTCAGTAAGAGACCAAAAAAAAAAAAAAGCATGCTTAACAGAATCTAGAAAATTACCAGTAGAAGAATAACAGTTCACCAGGCAGGCAATTTAGGACAAGAAACCAGGCCAGAGAAAAGGAGAAAAGAAGAAGGATCACCAAGAAAAGTTGTATAAGAGTTTTTGATTAGCTTGGAAGGGTTTTAAGGTTTTTGGAAGATCCTACTGGGCACTGGAGTGAAAGCTGAAAGACACCATGGAGCAAGCAAAATCCCATAAGCCAGTTTCCCAACCTTAGCCATTTTTAATTGTGTGAACTTCAACTCCCAGAATTCCCCAGCCAGCATGCTTTCTGGCAGACTTCTGGGATTTGAAGTCCATCCATCTTAATTCTGAGAGCTGAAGTATGCTGGGAGCTGAAATCCACTGCCTTAAAACTACCGGTAAGTTGACAAATTTGTCAAATGTCAAGAAGAAGACAGAAGCATGAGAAAAAAAATCTTAGCAAGACAAAAGAAATTGAGCAAAATTCATCCACTATTAAAGGACTAATTTTCCCAAGCACATTATAGTGTAATTTAAAAATGCTGGATTTACACAATATTCCGAACCACAAAGTGCTGAAAAGCACATTATGGCTTCTCTAGACACCCTCACCAATTCCTTGTATATCCATTTTTCGGTCCTCGGGGAGGGGGAAAAAATTAATTCCTTTATACCGAGATGCCATGAATTCAACTCCAGCACACGTCTTGCTGACATTTTGCCCTTGGTACATATAATTCTTTTTGTAGAAAAGCTCTTTCTGATTATTTCTCCAGCAGTTTGTCATTCCAAGAAGGAAACAAAAAAAAATTAAAAAAAATAAAGTAATAGCTGTGCTATTTCTAAAAATGAGAGCGGGCAGGTGAGACCAGGCAAAACAGTGAGTACAAGTAGACAATGTTTTTGGGTCATGAGATGAGACGGGAAATAAATCGTGTCGCATGTGGGGATATATCGCATCAGACAAATCTAAATAGAGAACTCTCACTAAAAGAAATAGGTATATGCAAAAGAGGGGATATTCTGTGCATCTGGCTGGGGAAGTTTCAAGTAACCTAAGCATATACCAAGGAGCTGCTGATATCGTTGTACAGAGGAATTATTGAGTCTGTCACTTGTACCTCTATAACTGTCTAGTTTGGCACAACAACCAAACAGGACAAGTACAGACTTCAACAGATACTTAGGACTGCAGAAAAAACAATTGCTGTTGTGGTCTGCCAGTGGCCTGCGGAGCTGGCAGCAGAGTCAGACAGCGAGGAGGCTGGGGAGGAACATGGGCCAGTCCTGGAGTCTGGAGAAGGCTCTGCGTCGGAGGCAGAGATGGGGCCCAGGCCATCTGGGAGGTCTGTGCTGACTCTGGAGCCTCCAGAGGCTGACAGCAGCG
This sequence comes from Thermophis baileyi, assembly GCA_003457575.1. NCBI lineage: Eukaryota > Metazoa > Chordata > Lepidosauria > Squamata > Dipsadidae > Thermophis > Thermophis baileyi. The sequence continues at coordinate 898,138 of QLTV01012196.1, forward strand.
AGGCAGAGGAACGGGGGGAGCCTGTTCCCAATGCGCGCATGCACAGAGCTGCCAGAAGGCAAGAACAGTTAAGGAAGAAAAGGACTACTCGGGAGTAAGGCTTGGAGATGATTGGCCCCTCCCATAGGACATAAAAGTGGAGCAAACGGATGTGAGCTTTGCAGGAAGCAACTTGGTTCATTCTGGTCGGTGTAACTCAGCAGCTCCGTTTTGACTCTGTGTTCTGTTTGGCCTTGCAAAGCTACTTGCCAATTGGGTCTTTGGCAGCGTGCCAAGAGATAAAGGTTGGTACTTATCAGCCTTCTTCCGAAAGACTGTGGCTCCCGAAAGACTGGCAGACTTCTGTCGGACTAATTAAAACTGTTTGGGACTTATTACGGCTGTGAATGAAAATAATTCACAGCCGTTGAAATAAAAAGAGGTTTTTTGGGGACTACGTTTGTGATTTATGCTTTATCAGGAAGCCTAGGTCAGAACAATTGCTACCAGCCTGCCTTCCATTGAGGACCTGTATACTGCACAGAGGGCTGTGAAAACATCTACAGACCCCTCACATCTTGGACATAAATTGTTTCAACTTCTACCCTCTGGTCGTCTCTGTAGTGCATTACATGTCAAAACAACTAAACACAAAGATAGGGTTTTTTCCCCCATGCTATCACTCTACTAAACACCTACACTTTCACAGCACTTTCACAGATATTTACCCATGTATTGCTGTTATCCTTCTCATTTTTTTCATCTTTCCTACTACCTTCTCCTATTGGTTATCTTATGGCTTATCACTTGTTGTTTGGATCTTATGATTTATGATTGTATCTTATGATTTATGATCTATGAATAACCCAGGGGTGTCAAACTCGATTTCATTGAGGGCTGCATCAGGGTTGTGTTTGACCTCGGAGGGCTGGGGTGGGCATGGCCAGTTTGAAGTCACTCATGTTGGGGGTGCCTGTGGCGGCCCGAGTGCTATGCCAGCGAAAATGGGCTCCCGAGCTCCGTTTTTGGCTGCAACGGCCTCCTGCAACCCACTGCCAGTGAAAATGGAGCTCGGGAGGGCAGCCCTCCCGAGATCTGTTTTCACTGGCAGAAGCACCATGGGCTGGTCCTTCGCTGTTTCCAGGACAGCCCCTCAGGCCAGATCTAAGCACCCCTCGGGCCGGATCCAGCCCCCAGGCCTTGAGTTTGACACCCCTGGAATAACCCCTTTGTTGTTTGTATGTACCCTGAGAACTTATGCATTGGAGACAATTTCCTTGTGTGTCCAATCACACTTGGCCAATAAAGAATATTCCTATATTCCATATGCTAGGCCACAATGCCAAAGATCCTTGACAAATGCTCCAAGAAGATATTTTAAAAAATCTCTTTGCAGTTTTCTTTGGCACTTGTTCTAATTTCCTTGAAGCAATAAGACAATATTGCTTCTTTGGAGTTCTTGGCTCAGCTAAATTGGATCTCAACTTTAACAAAGGTCCTAGAAAAATCTATCTATCCTAAAGCTGATCTGAGTATTTTAGTTCCAACTTCCCTTCTCTGCTTTATTTTCCCCACAAAGGAACCAATTTTTCCATCCCTTAAAACCGTGTTTCCAAATCTGGCCAATGCGGGATAGGACCACTCTCTATTTTCTTCTTTCTGAGCTAAGAACATCCTAAACCCAACCTCCTAAATTGACATGTGAGGTTGGGAGGGATTCCTGAAATATTGAAATGCCTCTTTAAGTCAACAAAAAGCAGTGATATTGGAACTACCTCTCCCAACCATCTCAGCCAGCATGGCCAATGGTGAGGCATGCTGGGGAATGTGGTTCAGCAAGATTTGGAAGGTCACAGGTGTTCTGCTCCTAAGGTAGACACTACTGCACCATGTGAAAAGCTGGGTCTTCATAAGGCATGCAAATCCAATAAGGATTGTGCCTTCTTTCCACCATGATCGAAGATCAGTTTTAAGGCAGCTTTAAGATCAGTTTTAAGGCAGCTCCCAGAATTAAGATGCGTCGACTTCAAATCCCAGAACTCCCCCAGATAGCATGCTGGCTGAGGGAATTCTGGGAGTTGAAGTCCACACAACTGAAAGTTTCTAAGGTTGGGAAGTACTGGCGTATGGGATTTTGATTGCTCCATGTTGCCTTTCAGACTTCACTCCAGTGCCCAGTAGGACCTTCCAAATACCTTAAAACACTTCCAAATGGATCAAATGTTTCAAATGTAAAATAGTGGTTGTGAATCTGAATCAACATATTCTGAATTCCAGACCTTTCCAATTTGAAACATTTTCACTTCCATCCACAGTACCTGTTGTGACAGCCATTTCAATATTTTTATGAATGTTACTTTCATGTAGGTATTAGAAAAGAAGATTAAGGTAACACCCATTTATACCAAAGGGAGCCTTTACTAAAAGAAAAAAGTTTAATAACATACCTGGCGATACATTAAAATCAATATTATGGGAATCTGTGATTATTAATAACATTTGGCAACCCATCCCTGGAGATTTGCAGTTGTTATATTTTGCATTATCCCCCCTCAACAATGTAGCAATTTCATAAATATTAAATATATTCCACTCCCTTCCTGGTATTCTTTTATAATAATGGAACTAGCAGCATGATGCATTTCAGAGCAAATCCTATTATAAACTAGCAAACATGGATTAAAAGGATTAAGAGGTACCGAAGCATCGTAGAAAGACACGTGCAAGGGGGGGAAAATACTGCATTCATATTTCACAATTACTACAATGTGTAATTGTGTAACAGTTACTAAACTGTGCATTCATAAGCTCCTCGTCTTAGGCAGCGAGCCCTTTCAATTTATTTTGTACCCACTAAAATGGAATTCAGGTTGTAAATCTGGGGTGGACAGATTAAAAGGCTAGAGGCCTGAAAGAGGACATTCGTCATTAAAGGGGTTTTAACTTGGCTTTAAGAATTTAGTGTCCTGAAAAGCTACGAGTCACATCTCGGCCGTCTGACCATTTCAACCTGGCACCGATTCAGTTCTGCTCATTTATATTTTTAGGAATTTGCACGGTCACCCAACGCATACCAGGGCCCATGAGATGCATGTCTATTTATAGGGTTTGGGGTTGTCCTCCACCGCCATTATATGTACATTGCACATTATAAGTATTTTTATTTTATTTATTTATTTATTGTTTTCGAGCCAGCTGTCAAGTCATGGTGGCGCAGTGGTTAAAGTGCAGTACTGCAGGCTACTTCTGCTGATCACCGGCTGCCAGCAGTTTGGCAGATCGAATCTCACCAGGCTCAAGGTTGACTCAGCCTTCCATCCTTCCGAGGTGGGTAAAATGAGGACCCAGATTGTTGGGGGCAAGAGGCTGACTTTGTAAACTGCTTAGAGAGGGCTGTAAAAGCACTATGAAGCGGTATATAAGTCTAAGGGTTATTGCTATTTTGGAGATTCGCTGCCCGGATAAGTCCCTGCAGTTTTCTTGGCAAGAATTCAGAAGTGGCCTGCCATTGTCTCTCTCCTAGGGCTGAGAAAGAGGGACTGGCCCAAAGTCAATCGGCTGGCTTTGTATTGCAGTTACGACCATAGAAGCATCCCCAGGGTCACATGATCAAAATTTGGTTGCTTGACAACTGGCGCATATTTAAAATGGTTGCAGCATCCAGGAGTCACATTTGTGACCTTCCAGCGAGCTTCCAACAGCTCAATGGGGGCAAGCTGGATTCACTTAACAACTGAAGTGTTTTCCTTAACAGCTATGGCAAAAAAGGCAGTGGTGGGATTCAAATTATTTAACAACTGGTTCACCCAGGGTCAGGTTGGCTGTCGTGGGAGGCGTGGCCCATCCCCGTCCTCCAGCTCCACCACACATGCGGGACGAGCCTCCTGTGATGACCAACCTGACCCTGGGCGAACCGGTTGTTAAATTACCCCACCCCACCCCGCTATCAAAGTGGATTCTGGGCACTGCGCTGCATTGGAGAAACGGGCAACGGAGCGGCCGGCACGAGGGAAGGAGGAGCAGCAGGGAGAATAGCAATAGCAATAGCAATAGCACTTAGACTTATATACCGCTTTACAGTGCTTTACAGCACTCTCTAAGCGGTTCACAGAGTCAGCATATTGCCCCCAACAATCTGGGTCCTCATTTTACCCACCTCGGAAGGATGGAAGGCTGAGTCAACCTTGAGCCGGTGAGATTTGAACCGCTGAACTGCTGAACAGTCAGCTGAAGTAGCCTGCAGTACTGCACTCTAACCACTGCGCCACCTCAGAAGAGAGAGGGAAGAGGGAAAGCGGCCTGCTCCTTCCCTCGCGCCGGCCGCTCCGTTGCCCGTTTCTCCATTGCAGCGCAGCTCCCAGGATCCACTTTGATAGCGGGGGGGGGGTTTAATTTAATAACCGGTTCAGCCGAACCAGTGCAAACCGGCTGAATCCCGCCACTGAAAAAAGGTCATAAAGTCGGGCACAACTCACTTAACAATTGCCTTCCTTAGCAACGAAAATCCTGGTCCCATTTGCAGTTATATAATCAAAGACGACCTGTGTAGCATTCCTTTCTCATTTCTCTTCTTAACTCTCTGCAATCCACTCTGATCCTTCTGAATTCCAGTGGAAGGAGCACTGAAGAATCAATGCATATTTTGCATCAGCTTTTAATTTTTTCATCTTCGCATGTTGTCCACATACATGTTGCCTAAACAACCTTTTTACTCCCCCGTTCTCCAAAAGGCAGACTTGGCTGAATTCGTACAAGCTGCTAAGCTACAATTAGTTGATTCACCTCCAGTGGGCTGGGTCAACCCATGGGTTATGGGTGATGTCATTAATGTGACCTGTTAATCCATATCTAACCAGGTTCTGAATCACATAACCATGGGAATGCTGCAACAGTTATAATTGCAAATATCTTTTTCAGTGCCTTTGTAATTTCAAATGGTTGTTAAACGGATGGTTGTAAGTTGAGGACTACCTATATTAGGAGAAAATCCATGGGGGACATTTTCCCCCCAGAGAGTCTTCTATACTACTTCCCCTCTGCTCCCCTAACATGATGCCCAGATTTGGAAGACAATAGGCGGCAAATCTGTCTGGCATCAGGTCTCTGGAAGAAAAAGAAGCTTTTAATAACATGTTTTAATAACAAACATGGCTCTTTTATGATGCTTACAAAGAAAAAAAAATGTAGATGAATAAAATACGTTTACGTTGCTCCTAGCCAAAAGTTTGACTTCTGGGGACTTCATAAAAACATCTACGCGGGTTGCTTTGGCACGCAAGACGAGTTCCCAGCAAAACAACCAAAACAGAACACAGACTATGCAAGTCACAGAAGGCAGAATACAAAAACAACAAAAAAATAAAAGGAAAAAAAAATAACTCCAAATCATAATACAGCCACCTACACAACAACACATTAATTACATTAAGGCAATTCCTTTTTTAAAACAACAACAACAACAACAACAACAACCATGGAATGAAGCTTTGCCCAGGTGGAATTATATTGATATATTGATCGGTCTCATCCTTAGGCTGATAGTCTGTTCCAAAACTATACATGAACACGTTGCTTCGATCAACAGATGTTGGGCACCTCGGCGTAGAGCAGAAACAATCATCTGGACTTTGTCTCCGAGTGCAGTCATTGAACCAAATGTACTGTTCAGCTACCCATATGCTGAACGCTACCGAGATCTTGTCACAGACGCACACCCACAACCCAGTGCCATACACACCCTGCTGTTCAGAGGAACAGTAATATTCCTCAGAAGCAATAGCCCGACCCAGCTCATCGTATCTCAGCAAAATTCCCAGCATCCATGTCTTATGAAATGTAAATTAATTATATTTTACGTTAAAGAGCTTGCAGAAAGTGGTTAAATACAAACTCAGGACTAATTAATCAACAACATGGGGAGATTAATGAGGCTGAGTAAATCACGAAGGAAATCAAGGAGATAAATAATCACCCTCTAAAGGAAGCTTGTGGCATCTTTCTAGAGTTCCAGACTCTAGGTGTTAAAGGTGTAGCCCAGGAATTCTTAAATATAGGGGTTCCAACCCCAGAGGAGCCATGAGTAAATTTACAGAGAGGGGTTGCACTCACTCCCATTTTGCTTGGACCTAAATAGCCTCTAATGCAGGGGTGTCAAACTCAAGGCCGGGGGGGGCGGATCCGGTCCGCGGGGTGCTTAGATCTGGCCCGCAGGGCCACCCTGGAAACAGTGAAGGACTGGCCTGCAGTGCCTCTGCCAGTGAAAACAGAGCTCAGGAGGGCTGCGTGCAGCCCTCCCGAGCTCTGTTTCCACTGGCAGAGGGTTGCAGGAGGCCATTGCAGCCTAAAACAGAGCTTGTGTGGGCCGTTGGTGGCACTACCAAGCTCCGTTTTCACTGGCAGAGGGTTGCAGGAGGCTGTCGCAGCCAAAAATGGAGCTCGCGAGGGCCGCGGGTGGCACTCCCAAGCTCTGTTTTCACTGGCAGAGGGTTGCAGGAGGCCATTGCAGCTGAAAACAGAGCTCGTGTGGGCCGTTGGTGGCACTACCAAGCTCCATTTTCGCTGGCAGAGGGTTGCAGGAGGCTGTTGCAGCCAAAAATGGAGCTCGCGAGGGCCGCGGGCGGCACTCCCAAGCTCCGTTTTCACTGGCAGAGGGTTGCAGGAGGCCGTCGCAGTCAAAATGGAGCTTGGGAGCCCGTTTTCACTGGAAGAGCTCTTGGGCCACCACAGGTGCCCCCAACACGAGTGACGTCGAGCTGGCCATGCCCATCCTGGCCACACCCATCCCAGTCCCCCGAGGTCAAACACAACCCTGATGCGGCCCTCAATGAAATCGAGTTTGACACCCCTGCTCTAATGAATTGCTGGCAAAGGATTCGGCCTCTCCTTCAACAGCCTTGTTGCTTATCGGAGAAAGACTGGCTGAGCCAAGGGGAGGAATCAAACGGGGAACTAGTCTGGAATCCCTACGTGGGCAGAAGAGGGCAAAATCCAACCCCTCTTGAATGCCGTTGACTCTTATTTAGTTTTATTCAGGTGCAAACTGTCAGTCTGAGAAGATTGCTGTGTATAGGTTTGAGCAATAAAACAACTAATGGAAGTCTTCTCATGTGACAGAACTTGAGACCATAACTGGTGCAGAAGTCCCATCTCCCTTCCAACCTGCTCCAAACGCATCCAGCCAGGATCAAGTTCTTGCATAGTCTACCTGTTGTTCAGTTGCTAAGTGGTGTTTTACTCTTCGTGACCCCCATGGACCATAGCACACCAGGCCCCCCTGTCCTCCACTGTCTCCCGGAGTTTGTTCAAATTCATATTCATTGCATCGATGACACGGTCTAACCATCTCATCCTCTGCCATCCCCTTCTCCTTTTGCCAGCCTTTTGGTACAGTCCATGGGGTTTCCTTGGCAAGGATATTGGAGCGGGTTGCCATTTCTTTCTCCATCAGATCATGTTTTGTCAGAATTCTCCGCTAGGATCCAAAGGTGCATTTCAAAAGGCCACTGGACTTTGTTGGGGGGTTTTTTCCCCTTGAAAACATTTCGCTTCTCATCCAAGAAGCTTCTTCAGTTCTGATTGAATAGTGGGGAATCGAAGGATTTATTTTCTTTGCAGTCATCTGGTTATTAGCACTCTGAAGGTTGGTCATTAGCTGTCGTTTTCAAGGAAAAAAAACACAAGAAAGTCCAGTTGCCTTTTGAAAAAGCCCCTTTGGGACAACCATGACCTGGATGATTGAGAACCTCCATAGACATCTCCATTATAGAGGTAGTCCTTGAATTACAACAGTTTGTTTAGGTGATGGCGAACCTATGGCACACGTGCCACAGGTGGCACGCAGAGCCCTCTCTGCGGGCATGCGAGCCGTCGCCCAGCTCAGCTCCACCACGCATGTGCGCATGCCTCCTGCCGGCCAGCTGATTTTTGGGTATCTGCCATGCATGCATGGAAGGCGGGGTGCATCCCCAGGCTCCGGAGGCTTTCCTCAAGCCTCTGGGAGGGCGAAAACGGCCTCCTCCGGGCTCTGGAGGCCCTCCGGAGGCTGGAAATGGGCCCGTTTCTGGACTTCCGGAACTTCCGGGAGGCCCGTTTTTCGCCCTCCCCAGACTCTGGAGTCTTTCCTTGAGCCTCCGGAGGGGTGAGGGGAGCATGGGGGGAGCATGCAGGGGGGCGGGTAAGCGCAGGGTCACGCGCACATGCATGGGGGGAGCACGGGATGGTCACATGTGCATGTGTGGGGGCGGGGTGCAGAGGGGTGTCACGCGTGCATTGCATTATGGTGTTGGCACACGCATGCGCACAGTGTCGCGAGAAAAAGGTTAGCCATCACTGGTTTAGATGATTGAGAATCTCCATAGACATCTCTATTATACAGGTAGTCCTCAACTTACGGCAGTTTGTTTGAAGTTACAACATCGCTGAAAAAGTTACTTAGAACCGTTTTTCACACTTTTACAACCGTTGCAGCATTCATGTGATCGAAATTCAGATGCTTGGCAATGGACTCATATTTATGATGGTAGCAGTGTCCCGGGGTCATGTGATCCCTTTTTGCGACCTTCTGATGAGTTAAAGTCCACGGGGAAGCCAAATTCGCTTAACAACTGTGTTACTAATTCAACAAGCACGGTTATTCACTTAACAAAGGTGGCGAGAAAAGTCATCAAAATGGAGCAAAGCTCGCCTAACAAATGTCTCACTCAGCAACAGACATTTGGGGCTCAATTGCAGTCTTAAGTCGAGGGCTACCTGTAACCTGTCTGTTTGGGGTGGCCCTGCACGGCTTAGCTCGTAGCTTCTCTGAGCTGCGCAAGCTCCTTCAGCACGACAAGGCAGGCGATCCGTGAAGGAGTCCATGTGACTAGCGAGTTATCACTTGGAGTCAACTTTTGGAGGTTTCTAGGGTCAAACCAAAGTCTTTGAGAAGCAACTCTACAGCCATGGGGGATCAGGTAGGCAGCGCTAATGGAGAAAGACAGGTGGAAAAGAGAAATGGGGAACCGGAGTGAGACGGGGAAGGAAGAGAAATGAACAAGGTGTCTTGCTTAAAGGGACTCGCACGTCAGCCAAGCTGAACAGCATTATTAGAAAGGATGCAGAACATTTTGTTGTAGGTCAGGCCTGTTTCTCCCCCCCCCCCCAGCTGCTTTGGAAGCCTATTATCAGGCAGAAGGATGAGATAGAAACATTCTGGATAAATAGTCCTTGATTTACAACCAAAATTAAGCCCAAACTTTCTTTTGCTAAACAGGATAGTTGTTAAGTGAATCCTATCCCAATTTTATAATATTTTGGCCATCATTGTTAAGTGAATTACTGAGGTTTTTAAGTGACTCATAGGGTCCTTAAGCAAATCTGTACAACTGTGATAGTAGGCAATAGCACTTAGACTTATATACCGCTTCACAGTGCTTTACAGCCCTCTCAAAGTGGTTTACAGTGTCAGCATATTGCCCCCAACCATCTGGGTCCTCATTTTATAGACCTCAGAAGGATGGAAGGCTGAGTCAACCTTGAGCCAGTCAGGGTCGAACTCCAGACTGCGGGCAGAATTAGCCTGCAATACTGCATTCTAACCATTGCAGAAGGAAGGAAGGAAGGAAGGAAGGAAGGAAGGAAGGAAGGAAGGAAGGAAGGAAGGAAGGAAAATAGCAATAGCAATAGCACTTAGACTTATATACCGCTTCACAGTGCTTTTACAGCCCACTCTAAGCAGTTTACAGAGTCAGCCTCTTGCCCCCAACAATCTGGGTCTTCATTTTACCCACCTCGAAAGCAGTAGTGGGTTCTAAAAACCTTTACTACCGGTTTGTGCGTGCTCTCGCGTGCATGTCGCTTCTGCGCAGAAGAGTCCTGGGCAGGTGGGCGGAACCTCCCGCCTCTGCCGCTACCGGCTCTAAGAACCGGGCCGAACCGGGAGCAACCCACCACTGCTTGGAAGAATGGAAGGCTGAGTCAACCTTGAGCCGGTGAGAATCAAACCCACGGCTGTAGGCAGAGTTAGCATGCAATGCTAAATTCTAATCACTGGGAGGGAAGGAAGGAAGGAAGGAAGGAAGGAAGGAAGGAAGGAAGGAAGGAAGGAAGGAAGGAAGGAAGGAAGGAAGGAAGGAAGGAAGGAAGGAAGGAAGGAAGGAAGGAAGGAAAAGAACAAGAAATAGCACTTAGACTTATATACCGCTTCACAGTGCTTTTACAGCCCGCTCTAAGCAGTTTACAGAGTCAGCCTCTTGCCCCCAACAATCTGGCTTCTCATTTTACCCACCTCGGAAGGATAGAAGGCCGAGTCAGCTTTACCTTTACTAACTTAACAACTGCAGGAGTTCACTTAAAAACGGTGGCAGGAAAGGTCATAAAATGGACCAAAACTCACTTAACAACTGTCTTGCTTAGCAACGGAAATTTGGGGCTCCTTTGTGGTTGTAAGTCAAGGACAACCTGTAATGGGTATAAGGTGCAGCTGCCTTTTTAAAATTACATATAAAGGGGGGGGAGAAATATTTTCCCTAATTCTCTCAGTAAGCTTTACGCAACAGTAGAACCATCTACCCAAAAGGTTCTGGGTTCTCCATCTCTGGAGGGTTGTTTTTTTTTAAAGAAAACATGGGAGATGAACCCTTCATGGGTGGTTTAATTGGTTTTCCTGCATGTGGCAGGGGATCAGACTCGATAATCCTCTGGTCCTTTCCTGTTCTATGAATCATATCATTTGTGCTGAAGCCACCTGTCAAACTTCCCACATGCTAAAATTCATGGATTTACCTCATTGTTCTTGGCAATTTTTCAAGGTACAATTAACTTTGCTCTATCCGGCATCTCCGGGAGGTATTGGAGAGCAATGCTAATCATCTCAACCAGCTTCAAATAGGTTGCATAGGAAAGTTTGTACACAGAGTCCAGCACATCAGGAAAAGAAAAATGTGCTGCCATTTTTTTATCCTGCAGGCTGAGCTTTTACAGATTTCCTAAGACCTCATCTGGTTTGGTTTAGCTCAACTTAGTTGTGTAAATCGAGCCACTGGGCCTTGGAAATGTGGTTTAGGTTTTCAGTGCATGAACTCAACCAGTTACTCCAAAAACTACAGGTAGGTTAATCACCAATTAGTGCACAGGCTTTTACAGATTCCTAAGATCTCATCTGGTTTGGTTTAGCTCAACTTAGTTGTGTAAATCGAGCCACTGGGCCTTGGAAATGTGGTTTAGGTTTTCAGTGCATGAACTCAACCAGTTACTCCAAAAACTACAGGTAGGTTAATCACCAATTAGTGCACGAGTGAAGAACATGGTCTGGGGCCACAGAGATCTTTTGGGCCCTCTTCAGAAGGACTTGGGCTCAACGTTTGGGTTTCTGCCTTTGAGGGAGATTTGAGGAACGCAATGAGTGTCTGGAATCGGCTGTCAGAATGCAGAATGGGACAACTCGCCACGGCCAACTCGCCGTAGGGCAATCAACCACTCAGTTTAATTATTTAAAATAATTTTAAAAATATTTTAATTTTTGTCATTTACATTTCATTTTGTCCCTCCTTTTGCAGCCTTTCTTTAATTATTCCATTCCAACGTTTCTTCCATATTAGTGCAACTCTTGTCCTGCGGAAAACTGTCCCATGGCGAGTTGACCGCAGCAAGTTGGCCACGTGTTGGCCGTGGCGAGTTGACTGCAGCAAGTTGGCCACAGTGAGGTGTCCTAGACCCCTCAGAAGGGTCCTGAGGGGTCTAGGAAGTTCTCAACTCCATGGACAAGGCCTGAAAATGACCCAGTTTTCAATCCCTTGGCTTATGATGATACAGGGTACTCGTGTCTTAGAAGCATTTCCATACAAAAACCCAGTCCAGTAGAAATGGCTTGGATATAATGCACAATGGTCCAACCCTAACCAAACTAGACGTTCTAGCTTAAATGCCTACATTGGCTCCCAGACACTTCAATGAAGCTTCAAGGAGACCTCTCTCCATGAATGGTGCTCAACCAGCGGACACATATATTTATTTACGGAAGCTCTTCAGGCAAATTTAGATTCACGTCTGCCTTGTTTTTCCTCATTGTCCTTGCTTTCCCCACCTGCATTAGCTAATCATTGCCACAAAATTGGAGATGAAATGGCCGTCTCTAGAGAAAGAATTTTTCACATTAACCACATGTAGATGAAGATCTAAAACAAGATCTCTCCAACTTGGCAGGTTTTTGTAGGGTTTGGAAGGTACCACCAGGATCATTTAGTCCAACCTTCTGCAATGACAGCCTCTAAAATCTGCAAACCCACAATCTCAATGGTCAACTGTTCCAGGATATATTGCATTTTGTTTTTGTTTTTTTAAAATACGCATTTTAAAGCATTGTTAACATCTGGCATTTGAGAAGAATGCTTGAGGCTACTTCTCCAGAAAGTGAATGTAGGCCAGAATGAAAACTAAATATGATTCAGGGTGGTTTTTTTTCCCCCCATTTAAAATTAAATATTAAATTCAATCTATCTGATTTGTTGGCAGCATCTGGCAGATCTGAATAGGGTTGGAAGCTAAGTAGATCTAGGCTTGGTTGGTACTTGGATGAGATCCACTGGGGAATCCTAGAGCCTCAAGCTAGACTGAGGGAGGAGGAAAACACCTCGACCTTCTGAAAGAAAGAAACGACAGTTGTGTTATGGTCACCAATAAAAAGGCAATATTGTGTCCTTGAAACAATTAAAAATAAGGTTGGACTCAAAGGAATCTGCACTTCATAAAAGATAGATTCCCCCCCCCACACACACACACACAAACATGGCTTTTCCCCTAGGCATTTATTCTATATATTTTTGATTTTTGACACTCTGAACATGTTCATCAGCAGCCTTTGGAACAGTTCTAGGGACAGACCCAAGATTTTGAAGGCGCCATGATTTACATACTCTCCTTTGCACAATTGGCCTCACACAAATATAAAGAAGCCAGAAGTCCCAATAAAAGCAACATCTTGTGGAATAGTTGAAAATGAATTACTGGAGATTAAATGGACACCTTAGACAGAGTATTTAGGAGGCCTTACTTACTTACTGTACTTAGAACTCAAGGGCTTGGCAGCACAAGGAAACAACAGCCAACAATAGCAATAGCAATAGCACTTAGACTTATATACCGCTTCACAGTGCTTTCCAGCCCTCTCTAAGCGGTTCACAGAGTCAGCCTCTTGCCCCCAACAATCTGGGTCCTCATTTTACCCACCTCGGAAGGATGGAAGGCTGAGTCAACCTTGAGCCGGTGAGATTTGAACCGCTGAACTGCTGAACAGTCAGCTGAAGTAGCCTGCAGTGCTGCACTCTAACCACTGCGCCACCTTGGCTCTAACAACTTAATAGTCAGCCATGAACACCCCAAACAACATCTAAAAAAGCTGAAGAAGCTTCTTGGATGAGAAGCAAAATGTCTTCAAAGAAAAACCAGAAAGTCCAGTTGCCTCTTGGGGGAAAAAAAGCACCTTTGGGACAACCATGTCCTGGATGACTGAGAATCTCCATAGACAACATCTAAAAAGCCACATACAACAGGCACTGTATAAATACCACACACCACAATAGGCCAAAGCACACACTCTGCTAGAGAAATTCCCTGAGGATGGGCTCCAGCACGAGTCCAAAAGATTGGAAAACTAAACCTTTGGTCTTTCTTGGTGACCCATACAGATTGGATCCTGCAACATTATCCTGTGATGCGTATAATCGCCTTCATTCGACCGAGTATTCTGTTATGAAGTTGCCACAACTGATCAGGTTCTTGTTTAAGTAACTGGTCCCCGGGCATTGCCCATTGACAGCACCACATCTTGGTGGACAGCTCTTCTACCATGAGCGTGTTGCTAGTCCTTCTGGTTATGGCCTCAGTTTGCTCATAAAATGAGAAAGCCTCCCCGTGTTGGGACAAATTGGTGACCTGAACAGCACTCCACTTTAATTTTGTTGACCTCAATTGTCCACTTTCCAACGCTGCTAAGCAGGCAGCTTAAAACCACATTCCTCCCATTGCTGTGAGCGCATTGAGAAAAGTCCCCTGAGTAGATTTAAAAAGGGAGAATTGCCAATTGGGGACATGGAAAAAAGAGAGGTGTCCAGTCATTAAAACAGCCACATGAAGCTATCAGTCAACACGTGTATCCTCATAGCTTCTTCTTGTCACAAAAACCTGGGAGACAGGAGGGATGAAGTGTATTTCATTAAAAAGAAGGGAAGTCCTAAAACATTTCCTATGATTTAATGTTGTTCCCCTACTGATTTCCTTGTATCTTTAGGCATAAACGAAATTTGGAGTATTGCTGAAGAATGGAGGGAGGGGAGTTTTAAACAGCTTGGCTTAGTCAATTGCAAAGTCAATTAGTCAATTCTGATTCAGAAATGCAGCTCACAGATTGGAACCCAGAGGTGGTATTCAGCCGGTTCGGACTGGTTCGGGCGAACCGGTAGTGGAAATTTTGAGTAGTTCGGAGAACCGGCAAATACCACCTCTCGGAACTTTTGAGTAGTTCGGAGAACCGGCAAATACCCCCTCTGGCTGGCCATCCCGCCCCCGCCATTCCCTGTCCTATATTCCCTTGTTTTTTTTAGCTCAGCTGATTCGCACAGCAGAGCAGATTGCCACACCTCAGCTGAGCTAAACAACAGCTCAGCTCACCAGCGCTGACACCGAGGGCAGTCTTTGAGTGCTGCGCGCGCATGAAGCATGTGTTAGGTGCGCGCGCAAAGCGCACTGTCATAGAACCGGTAGGAAAATATTTGGAATCCCACCACTGTTGGAACCCATTCTTATCAGTCAGGAAAAAAAAGCCCTATTAACGTTCATAACTTTTAATAACACCAATGTCAAACGCCATTCAGTTTGTTTCCTGGTTTGGTTTGGTGCAGGGATAAAAAAATAGAAATAAGAAATCCGGATAAAGCCACATTTATCTTTACCTGTAGCAAGAGTAAGTGAAGCCGGACACATTCAGAAATGAATGTATGAACGTACTGTATCTGAGAGAATTACGTCTTGCTGTATCAGCTTGTTTTAGGCTAAGAGAAAAGCTGCACAGTGGCAAAAAATGAGAGGATCAGGTGGTATGGGAAGAAGAAGAATTTTATTTTTAACAGATTTAAAAATTAGTGGAGGGAGTATGGAAATGGAAAAAATACACCACCCTGAATCTACGTTCATAAGCGTCTATAAACATGGGGCAAGATCAAAAACAATTACATGCCTGTTGCACAATATTTATTCACTAGATTTCTATCTGGCCTTTCAATCAGGAACTTCCGGCAGCAAATGTATCTTCCTTCCATAATCTCCAACAACCACTCTGAGAGGTAAAATGGGCTAACAGTGAATGACTGCCCAAAATCCCCCAGGGAGTTTTGATGGTTGAGTGTCAAAGTAGAGTCCTTCTACTTCTAGTTGGGCATCTTCACCACTACTCCAAATTATAGGTAGTCCTCTAATTACAACTGTTCATTTAATGACCATTCAAAGTTACAATGGCACTGAAAGAAGGAGGAGGAGGGGGAGGAGGAGGAGGAGGAGGAGGAGGAGGAGGAGGAGGAGGAGGAGGAGGAGGAGGAGGAGGAGGAGGAGGAGGAGGAGGAGGAGGAGGAGGAGGAGGAGGAGGAGGAGAAGGAGAAGGAGAAGGAGAAGGAGAAGGAGAAGGAGAAGGAGAAGGAGAAGGAGAAGGAGAAGGAGAAGGAGAAGGAGAAGGAGAAGGAGAAGGAGAAGGACTATGTGGTCCTTGGTGCTCTGAGCTAGGTTGTTTTCTTGCAGAGATTTCATTACTAGATAACTAATAAATAATACTAGATCAAACTAGATAACATCATCAATGCTAATGCGTTCCTATTCCATTCTTTTTTTTTAATATTCCTATTTTTAATTGCATCGAAGGAGGAAAAAAATCATTTCAACAGTACATTTTGTTTCCTAACAAAAAAAATTATTTAAATTGATGAAACGGGGAGTGTAGGAAATCCTTCAAACTCTTTTGAACGTGAAATGGGCTGCTTTGAAAATTTGTGAGGGGAGGGTCTTGAATTCCCTCTTGAATTCAAAATGGCAACCTCATATTCAAGTCACAAATTTGGGGGCTGAAGCAGTTCCCAAAGAAAATGCTCTGTGCCACCCCATTACGAAATATGCAGCGTTTCGGCATCGTAGAAATTTTAACAAATTCAGGACCGGCATTAACAGATTATTCCATTCTTATTCCCACTTTCTTCTAACCCAACATCATCACATGAAACCCAAAGGTGTTGGGGAAGAAGATGTTCCCTCAAGGTCTTAGCTATAGACTTGTTGAGTTGCCACCCATCAAATGACTATTGCAAGGTGTAGTTGAAGAGGGGTGAGAGGCAAAGACAGCTAAAACTAAGTCATTAATGTTCTTGGAGTCAAAGAAAACAATTCTCGGAAGATCCTCTTTTTTTTCTTCTTCTTCTTTCCCCTCTCTCTCCTCCCATGCACAGCTAGGGAGAACTTCAGCAGCCTCTTTCTCTCTTTTTAAAAAGACAATTAAGAAAGAAGCCGAAAGGAAAGGTCAGTGCCATAAAAATGCCATCTGTCTGAATAAAGATGTTCATGGAATATCTTACTGGCCTTTGCTAGACCCATCATCACTGGCATTCAAAGAGGAAAGGGCAGCCAAGAAAGCAAATTTCGAATCCCTTTCTGTTTTTAGACCCAGGGAGAACACTTTTAGGTTTAAGTGGTCCACAGCCCCTTGGTCCATACCGTAGGCCTGTTTTGTGCCCGTGAAGAGCAAACGTCCTCATCAAAATCCATGTGCCTTTTTTTTGCCATCAGCCCCAGTTGAAATACCAGGCAGAAAAGTGTTCCTGCACTTTGGGGTTTTAATGTCTTATTCAACTAGAAGAGAGACAACCGGATTTTGCTTGTCCCTTCAAAGGAGAAAAGAACTTTGCAGAGAAGCCCAGGGTGTGAGACTAGGCTGAAGGCTACCAAGCCCAACGCTGAAGGAGGCACATAGGCAGGGTGGATTTAAAAAAGGCAGAAATCTTGTCAAAAAGATTCACAGCCCTTTCGGTATTTTGGAAGTGGAGACCTATGCTAAATCAGGTCCCGAGCCAGAGCTCGCCAATGGGAGCGTTATTTCTTTTGTTTCTTCATTAAATTCCCGTGCCATCCATCGCACTCCTCAAAGCAACACTTGGACAATTGAAATCACAAATATTAAAAACATGAGGGACAGAGATAAAAAGTCCAAGGCAAGATCGGTACGGCGGTAGCATCTTCTCACTTAATCCACCAGCCGCCTGCAATACTGAGTGCCCCAGCAAGACCCCGGGCTAACTGGCAGAGGCCAAAGGGATGGAGGCAGACCTCACCCTAGGCAGAGAGATATTCCAAAGAATTGGGGAGGGGGGGTCACAGTAAAAAAAGGCCCTCTTTTTAAACCCCATCAGCCAAAATCCTTTGACCAACTGAGCCTATAACATTTACCCAATATGATAAGCTGGTTTACTATTGATGTTTCTTTGAGGTTATGCCTAATATGACAAACCAGTGTGTTTGGTTAATGGATGAATTCAGTATACAGAGTCTTCGACTTACAACAGTTCATTTAGTCACCGTTCAAAGTTACAACAGCACTGGAAAAAAAGTGACTGATGACCGTTACAGCATCCCCTTGGTCACGTGATCGAAATTTAGAGGCTTGGCAACTGATTCCTATTTATGACGGTTGCAGTGTCCTGGGCTCACGTGATCCGCTTTTGTGACCTTCTGACAAGCCAAGTCAATGGGGAAGCCAGATTCACTTAACGACCATGTTACTAAGCAATTGAAATGATTCACTTAACAACAGTGGCAAGACAAGCCGTAAAATGGGGCAAAGCTCACTTCACAAATGTGTCTCTTAGCAACATAAATTTTGGGCTCGATTGTGGTCGTACATCAAGGACTACCTGTACTGTGTGACCATCCAAAATGGGTTAATTCCAGAAACACAGATTCCATAAAAAGTGTCTATGCACCTTCCCAACCAATATCAGCAACAACCTTAGTCCAGTTCTCACAGCTTCATCGTGCATTTCCCGTCATTCATATTTTAATCAACACACAGTTATTTTCGGCTTCTTAAGCTCAAGTCGGATTAATCTAATTCACACAAATTGTCACCCAATTTTCTTCTTCAACACCTCCAAAAAGCAACAGCCAGGAAACAACTACGAACGCATCAATTAAAAAGTGGCGGTCTTAAAATACTCCACTTGTTTTTTTAAAAAAAGACTGGCAACGTTCTCCATGAGGAGGGAGACAAATCCATTTAAAGACGTCTCCAGACTACGAGGCAGCATGGATAAAAAAGATGATCGAGAAACAACGCCTACTTTAAAAAAAAACAAAAAAAACCTCTTTTTCAGGAGGTTATCAAGGGAATGGTGAAGAATTGCTCAAAGAGGCTTTTTTTTTTCCCCATAAGATCAATGCAGAGGTTCCAATTTTTGAAACCTGCACTGAAAATATAAACATGCAGCAGTCACATCTTGCTCCGCTGACTTGCATTTTCACAGTCAGTGAAGGAACCCTAGATGGCTACTATATACAGTATAGATATAGATATAGATATAGATATAGATATAGATATAGATATAGATATAGATATAGATATAGATATAGATATAGATAGAGATAGAGATATAGATATAGATTAGATATAGATATAGATATAGATATAGATATAGATATAGATATAGATATAGATATAGATAGAGATAGAGATAGATATAGATATAGATATAGATATAGATATAGATATAGATATAGATATAGATATAGATATAGATATAGATATAGATAGATATAGATAGAGATAGAGATAGATATAGATATAGATATAGATAATAGCTAGATAGATAGATAGATAGATAGATAGATAGATAGATAGATGGATGGATGGATGGATGCAAGGAGAGATGGATAGAGAGATAAATAGATAGAGGATAGATAGATAGATAGATAGATGATAGATAGATAGATAGATAGATAGATA
>QLTV01012196.1:938852-958024 GCA_003457575.1 Thermophis baileyi
ACGCCTACCCAGCCAGTCATTAGGGCAGAGAACCGGTTGTTAAAACACACCGGGAACCACAAAACCCTTTTGACCTCTCTCTCTCTCTCTCTCTCTCTCTCTCTCTCTCTCTCTCTCTTCCTCCCTCCCTCCCTCCCTCCCTCCCTCCCTCTCTCCCTTCTCTCTTAAATTTTTGGTCAGCCTTTAGAACTTTCCTTTTGCAAAACGGTACTCCTTCTTCCCCCACCCACCCCCAAAAATGCAAAAATTTGCAGGGCTGAGAATGAGTAGAAAACGGTTTACACTTTCCCTGCTGTGGTTTGGGGACAATCGACTCCTGAGATCTGTCAAAATGGATGTGGAAAGGCTAAGCACAAAACGATTTGTTGTTGAGATTGTTGCAACAGATTGATAAAGATCACCCCTTGAGGTCCCAGCAATTCCTTCTTATTGAGGTTGGCTTGGCAGTTCCATCCAGAAGGGAAGCAGACCCTCCGCGGAGACGCTGTTCTCCCCCCCCCCTGAAATTTTACGAGGAAGATGGATCAAAGTAAAAGCATCAGCATGAACTCGTTGGTGTTATCCTGTTCTTACAGCCAACTTAAAAGGCGCTGGGATAAATTACTTCTATATTTCAGCCCAGGCAGCAGAGTTCTGTTGTAGCAAGAAGAATGGGACAATCAATTAAGGCACCATAATTATGAGCTGAACTGAAAGCTGAGTGAAGTGAAATAGGCTATAGATGAAATATTCGTTCTCCAGGGACGCTCTGCGTTCCAACTGCAATCACTATTCCAAAACATCTATATTTCAATATCGAGTTCACATTCCAAGGTTTCTGGGCATTCCTGGCAAAACGAATGGCTGTTTCAGGATCAAATCCGGAAATAATAATTCCTACCTGGGCAATTGTTATAAAGAATCAAATCACCTCATTGTGATGAATTTATGTTTACCGACAAAGAAATAAAGGGAGACTTAGTATAGATCTATTTCAAGCTATTTAGCTCTCATCAGCTAGCCATACCCTTCTGGGATTCGAACCTGGGCTGCTTGCATATTAGGTAGATGTATTAACCTCTAAGCCACAGGTTCTCCTCACTTTGTCAGCTGTACCAGGGGAGAGATTAAGTGTTGTTGTGAGTTCGATCCTAGGTAGAGGCAGATGTAGGGTCTCCTGCTTGGGCAGGGGGTTGGACTAGATGACCTGCAAGGTCCCTTCCAACTCTGTTAATCTGTTAATCTGTTTTTTTCTATCAGGGCAACCTGGTCTACCCAAATATGGGAAGGAGCATACTGCTTCCCTTTCACCCTTCAGCGCCAATCCAGGAGCCTTCGTAGGCAGTCGCTTTCACGACAAACTATTTTGTGTTAAATTTATATTTAACCGACAAAGAAATAAAGGGAGACTAGTATAGATCGATTTATTTCAAGCTATTTAGCTCTCATCAGCTAGCCATACCCTTCTGGTATTCAAACCCGGGCTACTTGCATATTAGGTAGTTGTATTAACCTCTAAGACACGGGCTCTCCTTGCTTTGTTGGCTATACCAGGGGAGAGGTTAAGTGTTTTTTTCCGGTGAGACCCATCTATCAGGGCAAACTGGTCTACCCAATTATGGGACGGAGCATACTGATAGACCGGTCTCACTGATAAAAACACACCTCATTGTGATTTTCTTTCTTTCTTTCTTTCTTTCTTTGAAGTGGTGTTTCTGGTGTAAAGGTAGCCCTGGACTTATGACCGCTGTTGGGACCAGAATTTCCATTGCTAAGGAAGGCAGTTGTTAAGTGAGTTGCCCTTGATTTAATGACCTTTTTTGGGGGGGCACGGTTGTTAAGCAAATCACCACAGAACAGAATATCAAACATATGCTGACTCTGTAAACCAGCTGTCAGGGTTCCAAGTAACACCCCAAACGAAAGAAAACTCCCGAGGCTTGAGTTTCCTCAAAGTTCCATTTTATTAGAGATGTCATATTAGCACATCTGGGAAAACCCGAATCTGAAAGCTTCCAGGTTTTCCCCACCCAAAGGAAAGTTCAAGCCCCTGCCCCAGCACCCACATGTCCATCACATGGTCCAATCAATGCACCGTCCCAACTGGAGATGTTTCCTAACCACTCCAGCAGTGAAATCTACTTACCTTCCCTACCGGTTCGGAAGCGCGCGCTTTGCGAGCACGAGCCTGCGCGTGCCATCGTTATGCACGCGCCACCTTCATGCACGCTTTTTCACCCTCCGCGCACGCACAGAAGGCTTTGCGCATGCGCAGAGGGTTAAAAACAAGAAAATGGCGACGTCTGGGCAGGTGGGCGGAGCCTCACACTGCCTCCGCTACCGGTTCTCCAAACCACCGGCGGCCGCCACTACCGGTTTGCCCGAACCGGGGTGTACCGGTAGGATTTCACCACTGAACCACTCCCTTCCAGCTGCAGGGCAAGACGGCCTTGACTGTCGGAGAAAAGAATGTTATTATGATTACATATCACCCATACGCCATACAATCCCCCCTCCGTTTCCCACAGCAGTAAAATGTGGCAGGCCTGAAGGCCCAATACAAAAGATGGCTTCCAGGCCTGACACCAGCAGCCTCCAATCTTTGGGGTGCCAGGGACCAGTTCTGTGGAGAGAGGTTTTTCCGTGGAATGGAGGGAGTGTGGTTTTGCGCGTTGCCTACATCCCACACGTGTGAAGATGGGGTTTCACTGGTTTGTGCAGCCAGGTTTCTGGTGTGCTATGGACCGGTGCCGGTGTGCAGCCCAGGGGTTGGGGCCCCCCTGCTATAAACCGCTTAGAGAGGGCTGTAAAGCACTATGAAGCGGTATATAAGTCTACATGCTACTGCTATTTTATTGCAGTGCTTATCAACTTCAGCAACTTTCAGACCTATGGATTTCAACTCCCAGAATTCCCCAGCCAGCATGCGGACTGGGGGATTCTGGGAGTTGAAGTCCACACGTCTTTAAGTTGCTAAGGTAGAAAAACACTGCTATAGCGATTCCCTCCCCCCAAAAAATATTACAACTTAATAAAACACTTCTGAGCTTTCTCGATTCTTTCAGGATATCTGTTCTCCCCGAACAAAGCGCAGAAGAGTCTCAGAGGCCTTTTGTTAATAAAATGAACTCTAATATGATTTTTTTTTTAAAAGCAGAATTCCCCACATTAAGCCGCCGGTGAGTAAAATCTTGGGGGGGGGGTGCTTTTTTCTTAGAGCCCTGCAAATAAATGGAAAAGCATGAGAAACCCTGAAGAATTCAGTCCTCATACACACACACACACACACACACCAGATTTTCTTCCCTTCCCCTTTCTTCCCTTGTTTAGCATCCAGTCAATCTGCAGAATATCAGTTGAATTAACTCTGAGAGATTTGTTTAGCTGGTCTCCAGGGTGATAACTGGAGTTGCAAACTGCGTTCTCGGAGGAAAGGCACAGGGGCCAAAATATGGGGGGGGGAGGGGAGGAAGCAGCAGAACAAAAGCAGGGAGATTTCATTTCTCTCTCTCTCTCTCTCTCTCTCTCCTCTCTCTCTCTCTCTCTCTCTCTCTCTCTCTCTCTCTCTCCCTCCCTCCCTCCCTCCCTCCCTCTCTCTCTCTCCCTCTCTCTCTCTCTCTTTCTCTCTCTCCCTCTCTCTCTCTCTCTTTCTTTCTCTCTCTCTCTCTCTCTTTCTCTCTCTCTTTCTTTCTCTCTCTCTCTCTCTTTCTTTCTCTCTCTCTCTCTCTTTCTCTCTCTTTCTCTCTCTCTCCCTCTCTCTCCTAAATAGCCTTGGTAGTTTGGATGCCAGCTAGGGGTGACCCTCCCCAAAAGAGAGGGGGATGAGCTCAAGCAAATGGTCAAATTTGGCCTGATTTTGATTTTTTTTCCACTTGGTTTTCAATGTCTGTACAATGTCTGTTATTCTTGACTTACAATCATTCGTTTAGCAGCCGTTCAAAGTTATAACGGCCCCGAGAAAAGCGATTCATGACCGGTCCTTGCGCTTCCAGCCATCTCTCAGCATCCCACGTGATCAAAATTTGGGTGCTTGCCATCCAGCCTGTATTTATGACAGTTGCCGTGTCATGTGATCACCAATTGCAGGATCACATGATCACCATTGGTGACCTTCCCAGCCGGAAAGCTTCTGACAAGCAAACTCAACAGAGGAAGCTGGATACGCTTAAACAACCGTATGATACTCTTAACAAGTGCAGTGATTTGCTTAACAACTGTGGCCAAAAAAAGGTCGTAAAATGGGGTGCAACTCACTTAACGACTGTCTTGCTTCACAATGGAAATCCTGCTCTCGATTGTGGTCGTAGGTTTGAGGACCGCCTGTAACCAGCAAGCATCATCTTTGACTTCTTAGCCTGTCTGGATTGGGGTCAGCATGCTCCAAAAATGAATGGAAAGGTAACAATGACAGGTGTGATGACCTGGGACAAGGCATGAAGATCACACAGCCGGCTGAGAGTTCAAACTCCCCTTTAATGCTCCAAATGTCCCCTCAAACACTCCCACGTTCTTGGCAAGTCCCAGAGCAAAGCGCGCGTGCATGCACACACACACACACACACACACATACACACACACACACAAGGCAGCCTCTGGCTGCACCCAGTCCAGCAAAACAAAGGAACAGGGAAATGAGTCCACAAACCAAGGAACAAAGAAGGAGTCCACGAAGTCAGGAAGAAGGCACTGAGTCCACAAGTAACGAAGAAGCAAGCAAATTCCAAATGTCTGTACCGGCACACCAAACTCTACGAATTCAGTGTTTGTTCCCGACAAATGCCCCTCCCCACAGCATCTCCTTAAATCTCAGTCCCCAGGTGTGCCTTGTGAAGAGGGGCGGGGTGCTCTGTTCCCACCTTCTCTCCACTCTCCGTGCTCGGGGATCAGGAGGGGGCGGTCCTTGCTCATCGCCTGAGCTTTGTCGCTCCTCATGTCCACTGCTTGCCCTCTCTCAGTCATCCTGCCCCCCGTTCCTCCCTGCTAACAAGCCATCCCAATCCTGAGGGGGCCTGGGCTGCCTCAGCCTGCTCCTCCCCACATTCCTCCGAAGCCAACAAAGCCACCCCTCGATCTCTGTTGGCTCTAGTTCCAGCTCATCCTCCTCCGCAGATTCAGGCTCCGATGGGAGCATGACAGCAGGAGAGAAGAATGTTGGCCACCAAATGGTGGACTAAGGTGGTCCCAATTTTGAGGCCATCAAAGAACACGGTGGCTGGACACCATCAAAGCTGACCACCAACCAGAGCATAGAACAACTCAAAGGAGTAGTTCAAGATCAGAAGACATGGAGAGACCTGGCCCATGGAATCGCCAAGAGTTGGACTCAACTGAATGGATAATATCATCATCATCATTACTCATGACAATACAACACAGGTAGTCCTCAACTTACGACCACAGTTGAACCCAAAGTGGATGTGGCTAAGCGAGACATTTGCTAAGTGAGTTTTGCCCCATTTTTACAACCTTTCTTGCCACCGTTGTTAAGTGAATCATGGCAGTGGTTAAGTTAGTAATACGGTTGCGAAGTGACTCTTGTTTCCCCCTTGACTTTGCTTGTCGGAAGGTCACAAAAGGGGATCACATGACCCTGGGACACTGCAACCGTCATAAATGTGAGTCAGTTGCCAGCTGTCTGAATTTTGATCAGGTGATCATGAGGATGCTGCAGCAGTTGTAAGGTGAAAAATGGTCATAAGTCACTTTTTTTCTGTGATGTTGTAACTTTGAACGGTCACTCAAAGGAACCGTTGTAAGTCAAGGATTCCCTGTAAATCTCTTCTAGTGTTTTGACCTGCCAGCTGACCTTCTAAGTAAAATCTGGGCTGCCCTTCAATTCGACTTTCTGAAACTCAATTCTTCCCACCATCCGGCGTAATCCAGGATCGTCTTCCACCTGCGAGGAGATATCCATCATTGTTTTGGTATCTCTTACATGAATTGTGTCAGCCTGCTGAAAACAATGGCAGCACTGGGGAAATCACGCATGTTCTAGTATTTCAACTCAGGATATAAATTAGTTTTGCTGTTTTTGTCCTCCGGAGCTGCTTGAAGGAAAGCAGTCTCTGGACTCCAGAACAAAGGGCCAGGAGAAAAGGTTTTGTCACCTGAAACTAAACTAAATTGGATTAAATACCTACCCTGTTTAAGAGAGAGAAATCATCCAAACTACCTTGTGGTCTGACCATTAGTGATCCCTCTACCAAACCAGAGGTGGGATTCAGCAGGTTCTGACCAGTTCTGGAGAACCGGTAGTGGAAATTTTGAGTAGTTCAGAGAACCGGTAAATACCACCTCTGACTGGCCCCGCCCCCATCTATTCTCTGCCTCCCGAGTCCCAGCTGATCGGGAGGAAATGGGGATTTTGCAGTAACCTCCCCCTGGAGTGGGGAGGGAATGGGGATTTTACAATATCCTTCCCCTGCCATGCCCACCAAGCCACGCCCACCAAGCCACACCACGCCCACCAAGCCACGCCCACAGAACCAGTAGTAAAAAAATGTGAATCCCACCACTGTACCAAACCACCTGGTTTTCACCTGCCTTGCTCTGCTGGTCAAAATTGAACAGAATTACATATGATACATAAAGAGCCTCTGTGTCAACTGTCCGACTAGTGAACCCAAAATAAGGAAACACTCTCGGGAGCTTTGAAATCCCAAAAGTAAAACTTTATTGGATACACCATTTTGGTACTGAAGAAACAAAACCAGCTCTGGTTTTCCCGCACAAAAGGCTTGCCTAGTTAAACAATAGCTTCCTCTTCTCCACACCCCTGGGTGATCACATTGTCCAATTATGAAATGTCCGTTTGTTATGGGAACAGTCCATCTCTTTCCCTAGCACCTGCAGCGGTGACCTTGAAGGTTTCCAGGCTCTCACGATCTCTGCATACGTTCTCAGCTCAGCCAGAGGTGGGTTTCAGCAGGTTCTGACCAGTTCTGGAGAACCGGTAGTGGAAATTTTGAGTAGTTCGGAGAACCGGTAGTGGAAATTTTGAGTAGTTCGGAGAACTGGTAAACACCACCTCTGACTGGCCCTGCCCCCAACTATTGTCTGCCTCCCGAGTCCCAGCTGATCGGGAGGAAATGGGTTTTTTGCAGTAACTTTCCCCTGGAGTGGGGTGGGAATTGAGATTTTGCAATATCCTTCCCCCAGGAGTGGGGAGGGAATGGGGATTTTGCAGTATCCTTCCCCTGGAGTGGGGAGGGAATGAAGATTTTGCAGTTCCTTCTCCTGGAGTGGGGAGGGAATGGAGATTTTGCAGTATCCTTCCCCTGGAGTTGGGAGGGAATGGAGATTTTGCAGTATCCTTCCCCTGGAGTGGGGTGGGAATTGAGATTTTGCAATATCCTTCCCCCAGGAGTGGGCAGGGAATGGAGATTTTGCAGTATCCTTCCCCTGGAGTGGGGAGGGAATGGAGATTTTGCAGTATCCTTCCCCTGGAGTGGGGTGGGAATGGAGATTTTGCAATATCCTTCCCCTGGAGTGGGGAGGGAATGGGGATTTTGCAGTATCCTTCCCCTGGAGTGGGGAGGGAATGGGGATTTTGCAGTATCCTTCCCCTGGAGTGGGGAGGGAATGGAGATTTTACAGTATCATTTCCCCTGCTACGCCCACCAAGCCACGCCTACCAAGCCACGCCCACCAAGCCACACCATGGCCACCAAGCCACGCCACAGAACCGGTAATAAAATTTTTTGAATCCCACCACTGAGCTCAGCATTCCATTTCCCCTTTCCCTCCCCCCAGTTCATTGGCAAATTGAAAAGCATTAAGGTTTTAAAGAAGCAAAGCCGTTCCATCTTGACCCTCTGCCCTACAGCAGTGGGGATGGAAAGATTCCCCTTGTTGCGATTGTGGTGCTGATGTGCAAACTATTAAACATATTATGCAAGATAGTCCACCATGAGTGTTCTCTGGTTCCCCAGAAGAACTGCATGAAGCAACTCCGGAAGCGATTGCCTGAATGGGACATCCAGTTATGAGGCCATCCCCCCCGTAGAAGTTTTGTATGCAATTACGTGGATTGCGTCTATGTGTTTACTTCGCTTCTGTCATGTTCTCATCATACATTAAATAAATAAATAATAACCTCTGGTAAAAGCAGGCCCCACACACCCACTTCACGGCTTCTTTCCATTGCTCCCTTCTGGGAGGAGGTTTCGAAGTATCTATAGCAGGACTACTAGATTCTGTAACAGCTTTGTTCCTTCCTCCTTTGTTCCATCCGTCCTGTAAACTCACAGGATTCTTTCTTTTTGCCATGTATATGTACATTCGAACTAGATTGTGATGTTTCCCTGTGTCATATGTGTGTGTGTGGGGGGGATGTATATGCATAATGGTTATCTTTTGAAAGCTGAATACAATGAAATTTCATTTTAATGTATGCTGGTTAGTGTACATTTAAAGTGACAATATTTCTATTCTATTCTATTCTATTCTATTCTATTCTATTCTATTCTATTCTATTCTATTCTATTCTATTCTATTCTACTCTACTCTACTCTACTCTACTCTACTCTACTCTACTCTACTCTACTCTACTCTACTCTACTCTACTCTACTCTACTCCCTATTCTATTCTACTCTACTCTACTCCCTGTTCTGTTCTGTTCTGTTCTGTTCTGTTCTGTTCTATTTTCTATTCTGTTCTGTTCTGTTCTGTTCTGTTCTGTTCTACTCTACTCTACTCCTCTGTGAAGCACTACTTTGGTTAAGTTTTGCCATCAATCACACAACATCAATGGCTGATTATCTGGAAAGGTGATAGAATGCTGTACAATCAGGCCAGAAAATTCTATTCTATTCTATTCTATTCTATTCTATTCTATTCTATTCTATTCTATTCTATTCTATTCTATTCTATTCTATTCTGTTCAGAGAAATGGCCCAAGAATCTGCAGAGATTGGGACCTTCCTTGTTTGCTTCCTTCCAGTTAGGACCTTCTCTCTACCCTAGAAAATGGTTTCAGATTTATTTATTATTTACTTACTTACTTAATAACATGCCTTTATTATTTTTACAAATAACTGAAAGCCAGTAACCATATCTAGTACCCGTAGACTTAGACTTACATTTAG
Organism: Thermophis baileyi; assembly: GCA_003457575.1. NCBI lineage: Eukaryota > Metazoa > Chordata > Lepidosauria > Squamata > Dipsadidae > Thermophis > Thermophis baileyi. Next base: position 947,919 of record QLTV01012196.1, read on the forward strand.
ATTTAGAATTAGACTTAGATTTTTAGATTTTTTTGGTTTAGATTTAGGGGGAAAAATATAATTTTCCGAGATCATCAATCAGTTTTCTTCTTTTTTAAAAAGATATGCATTTCCAGCAGGTTTAAAAAAAAAATTCTAAATTTATATAGTACTTCTCATGAAATATCTCTTTTATCGCCATTGTTTGATATCAAGAACAAAGCATACATTGTTTAAACTCAGTTGTTGGCTTGGAAACCGCAGTTTATGTTGTGCCTGTCCACTGAGTGTCCGGCAGCTCAAGTGTTCGTGCATGTCCTGAATTTTACTCAATTATGAGATTATTCTTTGGTTCAGCCCTGTATTTAAAAATGAAGGTATTCATCACAGGAGGAAAGTTATATATTCTGATGCTGTAATTTGCTGAAGAAGGAGAAAGGGGCAGCAGAAAGAGAATATTATCCAAGGACAAATAAAATGGATGTGTGGCAAGGAACATTTCTCTCTCCAAGTGCTCAAAATTATGTTCCTAATTCCCGTATTTTGTTACACAGTGAGGGTTGAGTATGAATAATGAATCCGCAGCTCACCGTCAAAAGTATGGAGGGAATATTTTAAATGTTTAATTATTCAAATGAAGGAATTAACGTGCCATCCTCCCCTTCACAGTTCTGCTAGTGATCTCGGGCTCCATGGAAAAGCTTATGAGGAACATGGGAGGGGAAGATAATAAAGATGCAAGCAATGAGAAATTTTGGAGCAAGAGAAAAAAAATAAAATAAGAAAAACCTAATGACTTCCAAGTAAAGACATTTGGACGTCTGGAGTATCCATCTTTCTTCCTTACAGATCCCAAAGGTAGCATGAGCAGATACCGTGTTTCCCCGAAAATAAGACCCTGTCTTATATTTTTTTGAACCCCGAAATAAGCACTTGGCCTTATTTTTGGGGAGGTCTTATTATTTTGGGGTGCGTGGAGCAAGACGGGGCTCCTCTTGCCGTCTTACCTGATTTCCAGCTCTGTCTCCCTAACCCAAACCAGAGGAAATGGCAGGGACCGGCTGCACATGCGTTTAAATATTTTCGGGGAGGGCTTATTTTAGGGGGAGGGCTTATTTTCGGGGGAGGGCTTATTTTTGGGGGAGGGTTTATATTTGGGGGAGGGCTTATTTTTGGGGAAGGGTTTATTTTCAGAGGAGGGCTTATTTTCAGGGGATGTCTTATTTTGGGGGAAACACGGTAGAAAGACCAGTTGATGAGATCCAATGCTTGGTTTGGAAGGAGATCCATCTTCTAAGGAGAAAACAAGAATTGGAGATGGTCAGGAGCAACCTAGAGTGCTATCAACCATGGCAGCAAATACAGAATACCAGAGTTGGAAGGGACCTTGGAGGTCTTCTAGTCCAACCCCTTGCTCAAGCAAGAGACCCTATGCTAGCTGTCCAGTCTCTTCTTAAAAATTTCCTGTGATGGAGGCCCCACACTAGTAGATAGATGGATTCCCTTAATTAGCAATCATAAGAAGAATATCATGGGTAGATATTCTGGTAAATGCATATTGAATTAATATTGATTATTGAATTCTAGTGAATGAATATTATTGCAAGAGTGTCCATCTTGTCAGCCATTTTTTTTAAAACACCCAATCTCCTTCAAAATTCCAGATTGATTCTGGAAGTTGGAGACCCCCTGCTCTAGACCAGGGGTCTCCAACCTTGGCAACTTTACGACTTGTGAACTTCAACTCCCAGAATTCCTCAGCCAGCATGCGCTGACTGAGGAATTCTGGGAATTGAAGTCCACAAGTCGTAAAGTTGCCAAGGTTGCAGACCCTTGCTCTAGACAATATAAATTTTGACCAGACATTCTTCAGAGATCTTTTCAATAACGCTGTTGGAAAAGAAAAAAAAATACCCACTGTAGATATTCAGAAAATAATGAACCTTTGTAGACCATTGGACACTTATAATCCAAAAATATTACTTCTCTGGGCATATATTTGAATATTCATTGAGATTCCCTCCCCCTCCCAATAAAAGGTTGCATTTATCTACATAGGTAATCCTCGACTTACGACCACAATGGAGGCCAAAATTTCAGTTCATAAGCAAGGCAGCTGTTCAGTGACTTTTGCCCCATTTCACGACCTTTTTTGCCGCCGCCGTTAAGCGAATCCCTCCAGTTGTTAAGTGAACCATGCGGTCGTTACACGAATCTGGCTTCCCCCAATTGACTTTGCTTGTCGGGAGCCAGTTGCAAAGGTGACAAATGGTGAACACAGGACCCCGGGACAGTGCAACAGTCATAAGTACATGCCAGTTTCCAAGAGCCTGAATTTCGATCACATGACTCTGCGGATGCTGCAATATGTGAAAAACGATCCTAAGTCACTTTTTTTTTCAGGGCCGTTGTAACCTTGGACAATCACGAAATGCACCAGAGAGCTGTTTTCCAGGGACCCAGCCAAGTTACCTACAATTCCAAATGAAAGTATCGACTTTTGTCCTTTCTCCTCTTCGATCTTGACACGGCAAGTGATGTTCTGTGACCAGAAACGGGCACGGAAAGCTCCAGCGATTCACTGATTTAGAACAAAATGAACAGGAAGCCGAGATTCTGTCTTCTTTCTGATGCCTTGGGGAGATCCGGTGGGTCACCCTGAGTGACTTCTAAGGTGAGCCTCTCCTGACATCTGTCCGTCAGAGAACTCGGCCACGAGCCGGCTGTTTCAAAGACCTTATAGAAGCGAAAGAAATCAAATGTTTGCCTCACCGGAGGGAAATCCAATTAAACAGAAAATTGGATTGGAAGTGCTTGTTTAATTTAGAAATGCATTTTGAGATGAAATATTGGCAGAGGAAGAAGCCAGGAAATTGTCCAGCGGGATAAATTACGCAAGGTGGGGAAAAGGGACAGTTTTAAACGGCTTTCTTGGGGGGGGGGATTTCCGTCTTTCGAGAGGAGGGAAAAGTTTCCCTGTGTTCTGCAAGGACCCTGTTGAAATAATCCCATGGGAAAAGGGGAAAGCATTTCGTAGGCGGCTGGGCCAAAACGCTCCTCAAAGTTTTTCATTCACTGTGGAGCCTAACAGGAGAAAAGTACAGGTACTCCTCGATTTACGACCACAATTGAGCCCAAAATTTCTATTAGGTGAGACATTTCTTAAGTGAGTTTTGCCCCATTTTACGATCTTTCTTGCCACAGTTGTTAAGTGAATCACCTCGCAGAGTAATTGCTGTGAAGAAAAAGAGGAGGAGGAAGGAGTATTATGTATGTTTGCCACCTTAGGTTACTTATAAAATAATAAAGATGGACTATAAATACTATAAAAGAGGTAGTCCTTGATTTATGACCACAATTGAGCCCAAAATTTCTGTTGTTAAGTGAGACATTTATTAAGTGAGTTTTGCCCCATTTTACATCCTTTCTTGCCACAGTTGTTAAGTGAATCACCTCGCAGAGTAATTGCTGTGAAGAAAAAGAGGAGGAGGAAGGAGTATTATGTATGTTTGCCACCTTAGGTTACTTATAAAATAATAAAGATGGACTATAAACACTATAAAAGAGGTAGTCCTTGATTTATGACCACAATTGAGCCCAAAATTTCTGTTGTTAAGTGAGACATTTATTAAGTGAGTTTTGCCCCATTTTACATCCTTTCTTGCCACAGTTGTTAAGTGAATCACCTCGCAGAGTAATTGCTGTGAAGAAAAAGAGGAGGAGGAAGGAGTATTATGTATGTTTGCCACCTTAGGTTACTTATAAAACAAGAAAGATGGACTATAAACACAATAAAACAGGTAGTCCTTGACTTACGACCACAACTGTTAAGTGAGACATTTGTTAAGTGAATTTTGCCCCTTTTTACTACTTTTCTTGTCACCGTTGTTAAGTGAACCACTGCAGTTGATACGTTAGTAACCTGGTTGTTAAGTGAATCTGGCTTCCCCATGGACTTTGCTGGTCAGAAGGTTGCAAAAGGTGACCTTGGGACACAGAAACGGTCGTAAGTATGAACCAGTTGCCAAGCATCTGGATTTTAATCACCTGGATGCTACAAAGGTTGTAACTGTGAAAAATGTCCCTTTTTTCAGTGCTGTTGTAACTTTGAATGGTCACTAAATGAACTGTTGTAAGTCAAGGATTACCTGTACAGGTAGTCAAACTAAAAGCAGACAACTTGCACTATAAAACATATATTCTGGGAAGTACTGAGGAAGTATTTCTCTGGGCACACTGAGAATATATCTGCTGGGGAAAAACCCCGCATTGGCGACAGGAAGGGCATCCGGCCAGTAAACACTCAGCTCCATTCAGTTGCCCAGACTCCACCCCGCAAGGGATTATGGGGTCGTTAAAAGAGGATGAGTGAGGAGGGGCCATCTTCACCCTCTTTCTCTCACACAAAATTATCTCAACCACGCTGTCTCTTGCTACTCTTGCAGCCCCTCCCTCCTGGGAATCCAGACAACATTCCACTACAATAAGCTGACCTTCTGTCAGGCCTGGAAGCCATCTTGGGCTGCAGTTTGACACCTTCATTTCTATTTGTCTCCCTGGTTATGAGGGCTGAAGCCAACTCAGAGTAAAGGAATTTCTTCTCGCTTCCTGTCTGAGTCTGGTGTTTAAAATTAAGAGCACTGTCACAATTTCTGTCATTGACACAATAACAAAACAGTACCAATAAAGGAGAAGGTGTGTAGCTCAGGGTTGAAATGAGGGAACCTTGGTGCTCTCTGAGCTTGGTTGTTTTCTTGCAGACGTCTCATTACCCAACGAGGTAACATCATCGGTGCTAGCGTTGATTCATCTGGGTAATGAAACCCCTGTAAGAAAACAACCAAGCTCAGAGAGCACCAAGGAACTAACAAAATAGTGGATGGCATAAGGATTGGAAGCAGTTTTATGAACATATTCTGCACCTTCAGCCCCCAGCTAGAACGTAGCTCAGGTTCACTCCAAGCACTTCATCATAAACTCACATACCAGGCTAGATCCAAAGATATAAACGGTATGTTGGCTTAGCACATAGGTCCAGTTCACAGTGGCTGAGTGATAAAATTCAAGCTTTGCACGCAGAAAGCCTCCAATCCTTCGTACGTCTACAGAGATCGGTCCAAAAAGAATAAGGTCTAGCACGAAATTTGGACAGGTAGAATAAAAACTCAGTGAAAGTCCCTAAATCAACGCTGAAGCACAATCTACGCAAAGAGAGGTTGGCTTTGTTTATCATGTGGCGCGACTCAGCCAGAGATACCCCTACACGCAATCGCTGCCGCACATCAATGCAAAGACACCCTCGCACATAACGCAGTTTAGAATGTGAAAAATAATAACCCACCGAACGTAATGAGAGAAAGCCTGTTGAATGCAATCCCATGGAATGAGAAACATGCCTGTCAGGCAGGGGTGGGTTCCACTTACCTTCCCTACTGGTTCGCATCGCGACGGAAGTGCGCTTCGCTCGCACATGGGCCCCGTCACATCGCGCAAAAGACCCGGAAATGACCCTCTGCGCATGCGCAGAAGCCTTTGCGCATGCGCAGAGGGTTTTTTTGCAAGCCGCGGCGACCGGAGGACCGGTTCTGGAGCGTGGACCACCGGTCATCGCTGCCGGTTCTGTGAGCAGCGGTAAATTTCCGCTACCGGTTCTAATGAACCGGTCCAAACCGGCAACAACCCACCACTGCTGTCAGGGTTCCAAGTAACACCCCTAACGAAATAAGACTCCGAGGCTAGGCATTCCTCAAAGTTCCACTTTATTAGAGATGTCATATCGGCACATCTGGGAAAACCCGAATCGGAAAGCTTCCAGGTTTTCCCCACCCAAAAGAAAGTCCAAATCCCTGCCCCAGCACCCACATGTCCATCACAAGGTCCAATCAAAGTACCCTCCCAACTGGAGATGCCTCTCAGTTCCAGCCTTCCAGGTGCAGGGCAGAGTGACCTTGACTCTCTGAGAAAGGAATGTTATTTTGATTATATCTCCCCAGCTCCATACAATCCCCCCCTCCCAGTTTCCCACATTAGTAAATGTGGCAGGCCGGAAGGCACAACGAAAAAGATGGCTTCCAGGCCTGACAACGCCGCATATTATCCGAGGTCTTGTCCAACAGCAAGGAGACTCAACTCTACTTAATATCTAACATTCTGTCTAAATATATCCACCTATCACCTTATTTCCATACATCCATGTCAATAAATACATATATCAATACCTGTTTTGATCTCTTTAAGAGCATAAGGCATAGATGAAGAATATAAGTTAAAGTGTAAAAACCACAAATGCACACTGATACGGTACGCTGTAAAATGGAAATTTTATGTTGGATGTTATGTTATGTTATGTTATGTTATGTTATGTTATGTTATGTTATGTTATGTTATGTTATGTTATGTTATGTTATGTTATGTTATGTTATGTTATGTTATGTTATGTTATGTTATTTTTGTATACATGGTTGTTTTTAATCTTGTTTTTAAAATTGTTCAATAAAAATTATTTTTTTTAAAAAAAGGAGACTCAACTCTAATAAACAAAATAATTCTCAAAATGTCGGGACTCCTGACAGACGATGCTCTCCTCAAATTTATGACTGCAAACCCCAGAGCCTTTTTTAAAAAATCCCTACTCACTAGCCTTGGTACAGTTGACTGTCCAAAGATGGTTAGTAGAAGACACATTTTGCCAGGTAGTCCTCAACTTACAACAGTTCGCTTAGTGACCGTTCAAAGTTACAATGGCACTGGGAAATGTGACCTACGACCATTTTTCATAGTTACGACCTTTGCAGCATTCCCATGAATGATCATGTGATCAAAATGCAGACCCTTGGTAACCGGCTCATATTTATGATGGTTGCAGTGTCCCGGGGTCATGTGATTCGTTTTGCGCCCTTCTGACGAGCAAAGTCAATGGGGAAGCCAGATTGACTTAATAACCGGGTTACTAACTTATCAACTGCAGTGATTCACTTAACAATGGTGACAAGAAAAGTCATAAAATGGGGCAAAATTCACTTAACAAACATCTCACTTAACAACAGAAATTTTGGGGCTCAATTGTGGTCGTAAGTCAAGGACTACCTGTATTTATTTTATTGCGTTTATAGTCCATCTTTATTATTTTATAAGTAAGTTAAGGTGGCAAACATACACAATACTTCTTCTTGCTCTTTTTCTTCACAGTAATCATCCTGGGAGGTGGGTTGGCCTGAGAGAGAGAGAATGACCCAAAGTCACCCAGCCAGCTTTCAACGCTAAGGTGAAACTAGAACTCACCATCTCCTGGTGTTTGGGCCAGAGTTACCCAGTCGGCTTTCATGGCTAAGATAGATCTAGAAATCGTCTCCTATGATTCACCCAAGGTCATCCAGCTGGCTTTCATGCCCAAGGTGGGACTAGAACCAGGGGTGGGCTTCAAAAATTTTAGCAAGGGGTTCTCTGCCCGGTTGCTGGGTGGGCGTGGCCTAGTCGGCCTCCTGCACCATGGCGGGGGGGGCGTTTTTGCCCTCCCCGGTCTCCGGAGGCTTTCCTCGAGCCTCCGGGAGGACGAAAACGGCCTCCCCAGGCTCCGGAGGCCCTCTGGAGGCTGTTTCCGGCCTTCCCAAACTTCCATTAGGCCCATTTTTCACCCTCCCCGAGCCTCCGTGCGCGCCCTGCACTTACCTGCATCCAAAACGGGCCATGTGGGACTCCTGGGAGGGGTGGGCGGGGCGGGGCCAGCTAGGAGCGGGATTTGGGGGTTCTCTGTACTGCACAGAATCTTAGCTAGAGGTTCTCCCGAACCCCTGCAAACCCCCAGCAGCCCACCCCTGACTAGAACTCCCCATCTCCTGGAGACTGGCCAAAGTCACCTAGCCAGCTTTCATGCCTAAGGCAGAACTAGAGTTTGGAGTTTCATTGTGATTAGTCCACAGTCGCTCAGCCGGCTTTTGTGCCTAAGGCAGGACTAGAACTCACATCTCCTGGGGATTGATCCAAAGTCACCCAGACAGCTTTCATGCCTAAAGTGAGACTACAACTCCCAGACTTCTGGTCTCTAGGCAAGCACTTTAACCACTGCACTAAACGGTATCGCCAACTCTCTCACTGGACGGAACCAAGGCATTTTTCACAGTGGTGAAATCCAATTTTTTTTTACTACCGGTTCTGTGGGAGTGGTGTGGTGGGAGTGGTGTGGCTTGGTGGGCGTGGCTTGGTGGGTGTGGCAGGGGAAGGATACTGCAAAATCTCCATTCCCACCCCACTCTGGGGCCAGCCAGAGGTGGTATTTGCCAGTTCTCCAAACTACTCAAAATTTCCGCTACTAGTTCTCCAGAACCTGTCAGAACCTGCTGGATTTCACCCCTGATTTTTTGACTCTGAATCTGGGTGATTTTAGCCCAAATTGTTCCTTCTTCTTTCCTCTTTTTAAGTACAAACCACACACAGCATCGCTGGGGATTGATGCATTGGTTGGTTGGTTGGTTGGTTGGTTGGTTGGCTGACTGATTGATGGTCAACACAGCATCGCTCGTGCCCTTGTGCATTGGCTCAAAGGTTGCCAGGAGAATGCCAGGCAGACACTATGCATTGCAGAGACGGCGCAGGGATTGTTCCGTTTCGGAATCTGGCAGCAGAGCCAGACAAGACAAAGACACAGCCTGGAGTTGTGAGATAGTACACAAGATACTCAGAGGCAAAAGGAAGAAAATCAGCTTCTCTCTGTCTCTCTCTCTCTGCTTTCAGCTGAACAGATCATGCCGCTTCTGTCTGCAGGCTGTTAACGTCCATATGCCTGCCAGAATTTGACAACAATGAAAATATCCCCTGAATGCTATAAACCCATCTGGAGAAGTGGGACTCGGTTAATTTGTTAGTTTTGATTGCCTTGCAGTGACAATTAAGTTTCTCTTTTTCTCTTTCTCTCTCTCTTTTTTTTCCCCCCCTAAAAAGGTCCTGCCCCTTGAATCAAAGTGGGCAGAGAATATTTCCCAGGAGGAAAGCCTGCCTTGTGTTCTCAGCATCAAAAAGTGGAAAGAAATTCAGTTTGGAGGGGTCCTTGCTGCTCTCTGAGCTCGGCTGTTTCCTTGCAGACATTCCGTTATCTGAGTAGGTAATATCATCAGGGCTAAAAAGAAGCGGGGTTTGCAGAGTGGAGGAGGAGGAGGAGGAGAAGGGGAGGAAGAAGAGGAGGAGGAGCGTGGGGTCCTTGGTGCTCTCTGAGCTTGGTGGTTTTCTTGCAGGCATTTCATTACCAAACTAGGGAACATCATCAATGCTAGAAGAGAATGTGGGGTTTGTGGACAGGAGAAGGACTATGGGGCAGTTGGTGCTCTCTGAGCTTAGTTATTTTCTTGCAGACATTTCATTATCCAAGTAGGTAACATCATCAGTGCTAGTAGGGAACAGACTTTGCTGTCAATTTATATTCTAGCGGCTTGCTCTATCGGTGTTAGTGGGAGTGGTCTTGGAAATTCTTTGGTTGGGCTGTTTACTGTTCGTTTATTTGGCACTCTTTGATTGGGGTATTGCTCTGGTCTTTGACTGTAATAAACCTTGACTTGACTTAGTTAATTAGTTAGTTAGTTTACTTTATTGATTAGTCCGTGGGCCATATCAAAGTGCAGAGTTCCAAACACAAATTATTATTAAAATCCGATAAAAACAATTTAAAATGGAATTGGAATAAAATACAATTTAAAATGAAATTGGAATAAAATACAATTTAAAATGAGATTGGAATAAAATACAATTTAAAATGTGATTGGAATAAAATACAATAATATATGGATAAATAAAATATGATAAAATATTTCAGTGTCACCCCTGCAATCTACCCCAATCAGTCCCACATATGCCAATCTCCACTGAACCATTTTGCTCAAGTACTGTGCTGTATTAAATGTTGTTTTCAAATTCTGATCAAGAAGTACCCCAATCAAGGTGAACCAAACAACTAACAGTAAACAGCCCAACCAAAGAATCACCAAGAACACTCCCATCAATACTGACAGAGCAAGCCACTAGAACAGTGATGGCTAACCTTTTTGTCGTTGCGTGCTGAAAGCGCGTGTGCCTGCACCCATAATGCAATGCACGTGCAACACCCCCCCCACGCACCCCGCACCCCCGTGCATGCACGC
>QLTV01012196.1:958082-970072 GCA_003457575.1 Thermophis baileyi
GGGGGTTCCGCCCCCCCGCATGCTTCCCCCACCCCCGCGCATGTGCGCGCGACCCCCCATGCATGCGCGTGTCTCCTGCATGCGCCACACCCCCCGCGCATGCGCGGCAGAGACCCGAAAATCAGCTGGCTGGCGGGAGGTGTGTGCGCATGCGCAGTGGAGCTGAGTGGGGCGACGGCTCGTGTGCCCGCAGAGAGGGCTCTGTGTGCCACCTGTGGCACGCGTGCCTTAGGTTCGCCATCACGGCACTAGAATATAAATTGAGAACAAAACCCTCTTCCTTCTAGCTGTGATGATGTTACTTTATTTTGGTGATGAAATGTCTGCAAGAAAACAACCAAGCTCAGAGAGCACCAACTGCCCCATAATCTTCCTCCTTCCCCTGTCCACAACCCCTACATTCCCTTCTAGCATTGATGATGTTCCCTAGTTTGGTAATGAAATGTCTGCAAGAAAATAACCAAGCTCAGAGAGCACCAAGGACCCATCACTTCAACCCCAAGCTACAAATATTCTCCTTTATGGGTATAAATCCATTTCTCTTTCTGTCAAGATTCAGATCAACTTAGCCCAGGATTTCTATACAGACCGGTTATATTCCCAAACCTTTGGGGCATCTTGGTTATCCATTCCTGGTTTAAACCGTTCCCCAAAAGAAAATAATCAGATTTGGATAGTGATCTAACAGGGAGAAATACCCCCGAAAGGGGGGCATGGTTCTCTTCCTGATTAGCCAAGATGCCCAAAACGTAGGATTTGAGGCTCTCTATATGCAAACGTGAAACTATAATAATGGATTGGTTTGGTTACATCATCTCTTTCTTCTGCTCATGATTACAGTGTGGCAAAGGGTGCATTGAGGTTTCTTGAGCAAACGGAGGCTGCCCACGCTCTGTGATTCAGATAAAAATCAATTAGCGTGGATTAGCTGTGGAAACAATCAATGCCGGCCTAGTGTTACACTCTAGCAACCACCACAACAAATAGAGGAGGTCTGGCAAATCAAAAGCAATCCAGTCTTCGGGACACAAAAGCCATTGACTGCACCTTGAAATTACCCCGAACGATTCTACTGCATTTCAGGTGTGCGTTCATATGTGCGTGCGTGTGTGTGCGTGTGTTTGTAGACACTGCAAAAGAAGGAGCAAACTGGATCCCTAATCCATCTCATTATGGTGACTCATTCACACTTATATCATCGTACGGCACTAGGGTGTCCCATTATCTGAAGAAAGTTTTGTCTCTGCTAACGCTGCGGAAGGCGATTGAACGGGTGCCAGTGTGCTGTCACAGATGCCAGCTTCAAGTAAGGATAAGGAGGGTTGGCTTTAATCACTTCACCAAAAGCACCAGATGGCTGTCATCTCTGCAAGGCGATGGAATCGGCTGGACAGAGATTATGTGCGGGCAGTAGTCCTCAACTTACAACCGCAATTGGGATCAGCATTGCCACTGTTATTAAGCACGGCGGTTGTTAAGTGAGCCAGACTTGATTGTATGACCTTTTTTGGCCAAGGTTGTTAAAGGAAATCACTGCAATTGTGAAGTGAAGCATGCGGTCATTAAGCAAATCTGGCCGAAGCTAGTTGGGAAGTTTGCAAAGAGTGATCACACGAACAAAACTCCGCATTGGCGACAAGAAGGGCATCCGGCCACTAAAACACTTTGCTAGCTCCATTCAGTTGCCCAGACTCCACCCCGCAAGGGATTATGGGGTTGTTAAAAGATGATGATGATGATGATGATGATGATCACATGATTCCAGGAATGCTGCAACTGTCACATATACATGCCAGTTTCCAAGTGTGTGAATTCTGATCATGTAGGACCATGAGGATGCTGTGAGGGTCAAAAGTGCAAGAACCAGTCGTTAAGCCACTGTTTCTAGTGTCATTGTAACTTCAAACAGTTGCTAAATTAATTGTTATAAGCCAAGGACTCTCTGTAAAAATGACCGTAGATGAACTTTTTATTTCAAATGGCCCCAATTCTAGTTTTGGATAAAACCTTGCAGGATTTGCAAAGAACACTAAAGAGATTTATATGGAGGGGGAAGAAAAAAGGAGAATAAGATTTTAAAACTTGCAGGATTGGAAAGAGAGAGGTGGCCTTGGCTTTCTTAACTTTACTTGATACTACTGTGCTGGCTTTCTATCATGGATAATAAAATGAATAAAATCCCCTAACAGCAGAATATCAATCATAGGAGCCAGCTTAGCCAATTGTTTTCATAGGTACTTACAGTATGAGTCAACCAAAGAAGAAAAGAATTTGAAAGGCCAGAGGATATTTGATTATATATATATATATAATCATATAATATGATTATATGATTATAATCATATATATAATCATATAATCATATAATTATATAATCATATATAATCATATATATTATATATATATACACTTTTTTAAAAACAAGAGAAAGACAGACAATTTTAACATTAGGGTTATTGTCAAATGCCATTCATTTTAGCAATAACTATAGTAACAAAGATTTAATTGCTTATGCCGATACATGTGGTACATCAAGATTCAGGAAACGGGTTGAAACAGCAACAAATGTTTGATGAATGTATGAATTTATCATGGCTGATGTACTCACTTATTGCTGGGAAAATAAAAAATGACCTCGAGAAAGGAGAGGTTTTGAGAAAGATGGCAGAATTTAAAATATTTATAAACTACCAAGGTCATCTATGAGGACGGATATACAAATTGCCAAGGAAGTATGACACAGCAATAGAAGAAATAAAAAAACTGAATGATAAAATGGATGTAAAACTTCAAAGAGCTAATCATAGTGCAACAATGGGAAGAACTATAGAAGGATCAATAAAATTTATTCCAGGTTATAATTTAAGGGGAAATTGGTATAAAAGAAGGCACATGAATTACTTATAAAGTAATAAAGGCAGGATAAAAGAACAATCTAAAGCTAAACTCTAAATAACCCAATTAATCATAAATGGTAACTGATAAAGCTTTTTGGATGAGAAGCAAAACGTCTTCTTCCTCAAATAAAAAAACAGTCCAATTGCCTTTTGAAAGGGGGAAAAAAAAGCACCGTTGAGATCAGTTAATAATTACCAAGAAAGTCAAATCAAATAACAATAAACGTTGGAAATTCCATAGCAAGTAAGGAACACTTTTTCATATGTGGTGATCATATTTAAAAAAAAAAAACTACAGCAGACTCAGTACTGGAAAGAAATACACCAACATTTTCAGAAAATCCTAAAAATAAAATCTGAATCCCCCACATATTAGGCATAATTGCAGAGAATTTAAATGAAAAACATCACAGTTTACTATGATTTATGCTGAAAGCTGCAAGAAAAAAATTAGGAACAACACTGGAAATAAAGAGAACCTTGCTCACAATATCAGATTGGGAAGCCAAAATTCGAAGAATAGGCAACCCTGGCAAAACTGACATTATATATCCATAACAGAAGTTTAAGTAAGAATGGCTCCTATATATACACACGACACATTACACAGCAGGAGAAACGTAGCCATTTAGAATATTGTTTTTAGGAAGAAAGTTGTGAGGCCAATAAAAAATAATTAGATAAAAAGATTTAAAGAGATATTAGTAACACTCTTTAATGTTTAATATAAAGTATAAATATCCAGGCTGTGTTCAGCGGTTGCCGAACTCAGTGGAAGAGAAAGGGAAAATGTATTATTAGAAAGTGTTCCCAGAATGTTTTTAATGCTGCTCAGTTGTTGTTGTTGTTTTAATCTTTCTTGACTGTTACTATCCAGTGTTTTTTGCCTTTGTGCTTTATTATTCTTGGAAAAACAAGTATCTTTATTTTGGTTTTGGCATTTTGATGTTGCCCTGTTTGACCCTCAACATTAATCACATAACAAAACTGTGTGGTACTACACTACTAGAAAGAACTGATTGTTGATGAACTTTCCATAGTTAATTGGAGAAGTGTTTTCCCCCCAAAATTGGCGGCTTTAAGATGTGTGGATCCTTGTGCCCAAGGCAAGACAGAGCCTTCTGCTCCCAATCCAGCACAACCTTAAATCCTCAATAAGAATAAATCCCTCTAGTTTCCTTGGCCACATTTTCAAAAGCAATTTATTGATTATGAAATTTCTACACCGCCCATCTCACCAAGTGACTCTGTCCCGCCTTAGGCAGGAAAGCCGGCTGGGTGACTAAAGGGACAATCACCAGGAGATGGTGAGTTCTAGTCCCACCTTAGCAGGTAAACTGGCTGGGTGACTCTGAGCCAATCACCAAGAGACTGAAAGTTCTAGTCCCGCCTTAGGCACAAAAGCTGGCTGAGTGACTTTGGGTCAGTCACCAGGAGACTGTGAGTTCTAGTCCCCCCACAGCCATGAAAGCCAGCTGGGTGACTTTGGGCCAATCACCAGGAGACAGTGAATTCTAGTTCTGCCTTAGATACGAAAGCCAGTTGGGCGACTTTGGGCCAATCACTCTCTCTCTCTGTCCAACCCACCTCACAGGGTTCTGCTGGGGAAAATAAGAGGAGAGAAGAGTATTAGGTGTGTTCACTGCCTTAAGTTGTTTATAAAAATAATAACGCCGGGATATAATAAAAAAATATAAACATGATGAAAAGCACAATGAAAAATACAATTAAGAACAAGGTTAAAATTCAACCTTGTCTTCTTTCCAGGACTGATTGAGAGAGAGAGAGGGGGACTGGCCCCAAGTCCCCAGCTGACCTCCCTGCTAAGGCAGGACCAGTGCTCCCACTTGTCGTCTTTCAGCCCAGCGCCTTTAACCACTACACCCAACTGCCTCCCCTATGAATAGGAGGCCACCCCAATCTGTTTCCTGTCTCATTGCCTGGGCAAGGTTGCAAAGAGAGCAACTGCCTCTCAGCGCCAACAGAGCACTCTTCCCGCCCAAGCCCAACGCATGCACTCCTAAAAGTAGGAAACCAATTTTGTTGCAAGCATCGCAATCCTGCGCTCGGAAGCTTGGATCCCGAGGAAACTATACAGAAATGCAATGCAAGAAAATGCATTTACCCAAATGCAAGGAAATGCATAATGCAAGGAAATGCAATTCCCCAAGGCCTTAAGAGTTGAGTTTCCCCCTCCCTCTGTTCCAGGGGGTGGGGGCACTCTGCGCCGTCCTAGCCCGCCCCTAGCTTCCTAGACCCCGCCTCCTCCATTAGCCTTCGCCCCCTCGCCTGCCAAGTTCCTGACTTTTTCCTCCTGCGGTTTTTTTTAAGGACTGCTTCTGCTCCCCCGGGAAGGAAAGAGGGGCCTGCCTGCGCTCCCCATGGCTGAGAAAGGGCAGAATGAGTTGCTAAAAGCCCGAGACAGGACCCTGAGCGTCTTCCGGGAAGGTATATGGAGATTTATACATTGCATTCTTGAGATTAAATTTCCAACCGCTTCCGTATGCAAAGCGGCGGAACCTTTGCGAGCGGAGCGCGGCGGGCTCGGAGGCTTATCAGCGCCGTACTGCTGGGCACTGGGGGACCGAAATAGGCGTGCACCGAAGGGAAAGCAAGGGGGGGGGGACTGAGAAGCGTGGTTTTTCCTGTGCATTTGAGACAATGGGAGAGAAGAGTCCAGGGGGCCCAATGTTGCAGTGTAGCAACTCAGTCAGGTTTCCCTGTGTTGGTGGGGCATGATGGACATTGTAGTTCAGCTAGTCCAGCTAGTTTGAAGAGGTGGAAGAGTCAACTCTTTTGGAAAAGGAGAAATCATCCTTCTTGACTCTCCAGACTTGCTAGGTGATGCTGACTCCTATCTTGTCTCTTCTCAATCTTCCCTGTGGCAAGAAATTAGTGCAAAGTAGTCCTCGACTTACGACCCCAATAGAACCCAAAATTTATGTTGCTAAGCGAAACATTTGTTAAATGAGTTTTGCCCCATTTTACGATCTTTCTTGCCATAGTTGTTAAGTGAATCACTGCAGTTGTTAAATTAGTAATACGTTGTTAAGTGAATCTGGCTTCCCCATTGTCAAAAGGTGGCAAAAACAGATCACATGACCCCGGGATCTTGAAACCGTCATAAATATGAACTAGTCGCCAAGCATCCAAATTTTGATCATGTGATCACGGGAATGCCGCAGTGGTCGTAAGTGTGAAAAATTGTCATATAAGTCCCTTTTTTCAGTGCTGTTGTAACTTCGGTCACTAAACAAATGGTTGCAAGTACTCGGCATGGCTAATCTAGTAAAGAGAAGGACCAGGGGAGACATGATAGCAATAGCAATAGCACTTAGACTTATATACCGCTTTACAGTGCTTTACAGCACTCTCTAAGCGGTTCACAGAGTCAGCATATTGCCCCCAACAATCTGGGTCCTCATTTTACCCACCTCAGAAGGATGGAAGGCTGAGTCAACCTTGAGCCGGTGAGATTTGAACCGCTGAACTGCTAAACAGTCAGCTGAAGTAGCCTGCAGTACTGCACTCTAACCACTGCGCCACCTCGGCTCTTCGAGTAGTGCTCTTCAAGCAGTGTTCCAGTATTTGAGGGGATGCCACAGAGAGGAAGGGGTCAAGCTATTTTCCAAAGCACCTACAGGCCAGGCAAGGAAAAATGGATGGAAACTGAAGGAGGAGAGGTTCAACCTAGAAATAAGGAGAAACTTCCTGACAGTGAGAACAATTAACCAGCTTGCCTTCAGAAGTTGTGGGAGCTTCATCACTGGAAGCTTGCAAGAAGAGACTGGACTGTCATTTGTCAGAAATGATGTAGGGCCATGATGGCGAACCTATGGCACGCGTGCCACAGGTGGCACATGAAGCCCTCTCTGTGGGCACGCAAGCCATCGCCCAGCTCAGCTCCACTGCGCATGCGCGCGTGCCTCCCACCAGCCAGCTGATTTTCGGGTCTCTGCCCTGTATGCGGGAAATGCACGCGCATGCGTGGGAGCCACGTCATGGGGGGCGGGTGCACGTGGGGGCGGGGGGGGCCTACCTTTCTCCTCACTTTCTACAGCCCATGCCTTCCCAGATCTCCGGAGATTCCCCCCCCAGCGCTGTTTTGGGACGCAAGGCTTCCCCCCCCCAGCACTGTTTTGGGATGCGAGGCTTTTTCCCCCTCCCAGCGCTGTTTTGGGATGTGAGGCCAAAATGGGGGGTTGCGCGTGCATGTGCGGGGGGAACGCGGGGGGGGTTGCACACGCATGTGCAGGGGGGCAGGGCGCACGGGAGGGGCATTGCATTATGGGTGTGGGCACGCGCGCGCGCGCTTTCGGCACCCGAGGAAAAAAAGGTTAGCCATCACTGGTGTAGGGTCTCCTGCTTGGGCGGGGGGCTGGACTAGATGAGCTCCAGGGTCCCTTCCAACTCTATGAATCTGTTAATGTAGGTTGTAAGTTGAAGGCTACCTGTAGTATCCTTGCTTGTACAGGAAAGGTTTAAGCCCACTTTGTTCCTTCCCAGATGGAAGAAGCAGCAAAGGGGGGGCAAGCACAGGTTGTGGGCACCTGCCCCAGTTTAATCCCTGTGCAGGGTACAGTTGGAAGTGTCAAATAACCCAGGTTCTCATGTCGTGTGATGCCATACAAAACTTTACCAAGGTTAACACTCAACTAGCTTAGCACCTGCAAAAGTTGTGTGCTCAGTATTCACCTGCCGTGGTTGATTGGGTTGCATTTTGCTCCCAATCTGTGCGATTTCTCAAACTATTTCATGGGGAACTGCACAACCTCATCTTGTTGAATATTTTCTTGGAAGATAATTGGTGTGAAAAGTAGAAGAATCTGATGATAACTTTTTTGAAATTTAACATATTTACCATCCCTAATTGCTACTGCTATAGAGCCCAAATATTTTTTTTCAATATTTTAATTAAAAAAACCATAGTTGCTACTGCAATTGAGACAGCTAACACATGGATTCATTAAATACATATTTAAAAAAAAAAAAAACCGTTAAGGTGTTATCTAATGGAAGAGTGTGATTTTGGGTTTTAGAAAAATGTGTAGTTAAAACTATTTAGGCACTTTTGATTGACTGCCAGGATTACTACCGGTAATAGATTCTCAACATTGTGTAGCATATTTACCTCAATCTTTTGGCTAGTGAGTGGCAAACCCACCAGTTACAGAAATAAATAGAAATCGATGTGATTGCATCTGGTTGTCCTCTTACTATGTAATTTCCTGACAATTTAATCTGACTGAATTCAGATAAAGTATGGACAGGAATGCTGCAGTGCCTGTCAAGAACAGCAACTGTAAAAAGTCACTTCCGTGTATATTAAATTGCTACACACCTTAATATTTTGTTATTTACTCATTTCATAAAAGAACGTCTCAAAAGTCTACTTCCATACTTGGCATATGTTACAGAGAGCAACTAGTGCTCAAATTAGTTTATATTACAGTAAAAATAATGAAACACAGTGATGTATGTTTACACTTCTGAAGAACGATGATTAAAAGGTACAGAGACTTTAAGTTGAGATGTTCTTAGTAATAACGAGACTATCATACTTCCCGATATACTTTAGTTTGTAATCTAAAAAGACACTAATGCAAATCTCATTCTTTGTGCGTTATTCTTTGAAATTACCACTTGTAGCAGTGGCAAAACTTGTAAATAAATGCTGTACACAAGGAAATCGGCACTGTGCATTTAAGAATGTTAAGGAAGTTGCCAATTTTAATATTTAGACCTTAGGCTGGATTGGCTTTAAAATGATATAATCAACTGTAACAACACAACTAGGGATTTCCAAAATGCATGTGTTTAGCTCACTGGTTTCCAGAAATCTTGATGTTAAATCACAATAAATCCCTTCATCTTTGCAACTAATTGGCTGGATTTAATTCCCTGGGAAGGCTGTCCTGCCTATACTTGGGAACAGTGTATCTTACCTTGTAGTGGATAATAGTTGTTCAGTTCAAGGACTTTTTCACTGTGAGATTAAAAAGAATTAAGCAAATTCAATTGGGCCTCCTACTGTCTTAATTAAGGCTCTACAGTTATCTTCACTAGAAGTCATAAGTGGCGTACCTGTATAACTGCTTACTATCCTTTTGAAATTGTCTAAACTGATGACCACAGGTAGCCCTTGATGTACTATATGTCCACAATTAGCCCAAAATTTATGTTGCTAGGTGGGACATTTGTTAAGTGCCCCATTTTACGGCCTTTCTTGCCACAGTTGTTAAGTGAATCACTGCAGTTGTTAAGTGAATCTGGCTTCTCCATTGACTTTGCTTGTCAGAAGGTCGCAAAAGGGGGTCACATGACCCCGGGACACTGCGACCGTCATAAATATGAATCTGTTGCCTAGCATCTGACTTTTGATCATGTGACCATGGGGATGCTGCAACGGTTGTAAGTGTGAAAAACGGTCATAAGTCACGTTTTAAAGTACCATTGTAACTTTGAACGGTCACTAAACGAGCTATTGTAAATTGAGGAGGTCCACTAAAGAGAGAAGAGGGTAAGGAAGTAACAGGCAGCAGAGAGAAAGCAGAGCTGCTTAACTCATTCTTTGCATCAGTCTTCACACAAAAAGAAACTATAGTCCAACCTACCAAAAACATAACTCTGAAAGACAGACTACAAGTAAAAGTTAAAATAAGCAAAAAAAAAAAAATGGTAAGAGAACACCTGTCTGATCTTGATGAATACAAATCACCGGGACCTGATGGATTACATCCCAGAGTTCTAAAGGTGCTGGCAGAGATCATCGCAGAACGACTGTACCACATCTTTCAAAAATCCTGGAGCACCTGGGAACTACCAGAGGACAGGAAAAGAGCTGATGTGATTCCCATCTTCAACCTTCCAACTCTGTTAATCTGTTAATGATCTGAGGACTATCTGTATCTGTGCTAAAATTATCCAGGCTTTTAAGAAAAGCCTCAGTGGTTGTTGTTTTTTTAATTACGATTTGAAATGTATTTTATTTATATAGCGCTTTTTAATGCTACCATATGGCAGATAGGATTGTTGGCAACGTGCATGTAAAAACAATAAAATGCCACCAACTAGGCTGGCTGGAGAATTCTGGCAGTTGAAGTGCACACATCTTAAAGTTGGCAAGGTTAAAAAAACACTGAGTTAATCTCATTATCAAGAGATGTGCGTCAGAGGTGGGTTCCTACCGGTTCGGACTGGTTCTATAGAACCGTTAGTAAGGTGGTGGCCTGGGTTGCTGGAACCGGCAGTGACCCAGGCCTGCCACGCCCCCGAGCTGGTTCTCTCAGCGGCGCCTATCTTATTTTTTGCTTCTGTGCATGCGCAGAAGCTTTTTTTAAGTACTGTGCATGCGCACGCGCCCACGCAGCGCGTCCCTGAGCGAACCGGCAGTACCTGAATCCAGAACCCACCCCTGACGTGCGTGCTTTGGCACCTCTGGTGCTCAGTATTGCAAAAATGCTAGAATTCCTTAAGACCTCTCCCCA
Source organism: Thermophis baileyi (assembly GCA_003457575.1). Taxonomy (NCBI): domain Eukaryota; kingdom Metazoa; phylum Chordata; class Lepidosauria; order Squamata; family Dipsadidae; genus Thermophis; species Thermophis baileyi. The sequence continues at coordinate 968,467 of QLTV01012196.1, forward strand.
TCCTTCTTTTCAATGTAGTTTTTTTTAAACTTTTCTTGAAACAAAAAATGTTCAAAAATTAATCCCCCCCTCCCTTGTTTTAACTCATGCATACACAACTAGATACATTCCTTTCTCTTTACCAAACATTATTTGGGCTGATTCTTTTCAATGAGCATTATTAAGGTGCACTAAAGATGGTGGTAAACCAGATTGAATGATTGCCAAAGAATGTAGACCTGGATTTGGGAATGGGGAAGGAAGGATGGAAACTAATCAAGGAGAGGAGCAACCTAGAGGAAAAATTTCCTGACAGTTAGAACAATTAATCAGTGGAACAATTTTCCTCCAGAAGTTGTGAATGCTCCAACACTGGAAGTTTTAAAGAAGAGATTGGATAACCATTTGTCTGAAGTGGTGTAGGGTTTCTTGCCTAAGCAAGGGGTTGGACTAGAAGACCTCCAAGGTCCCTTCCAACTCTGTTATTCTATTCTATTCTATTCTATTCTATTCTATTCTATTCTATTCTATTCTATTCTATTCTATTCTCTCCATCTGAAAGATTTCTACACTAATACATAGAATTCTGGTACTATCTGTCAGCTCGACATAAGTGTCCTGCAAAAGAGGGACCAGATACTGCACTTGATCTTAGCCAAAATGCTGAGAAACAAATAATTTTTATTTTATACTTATTAACGTTTTAGATTTATCACTTGGGTAACAGCTGTATTGACATAGTAATAGAGAAGGGAATGTTATATTGTGTGGTTTACCGGTATTTTGCTAGCTGTTAGTATATTATATTTATTTGCTTCACTCTCTTTATTTTGTTCTTCTAAATTTTTCTGACCACTGACTAAATAAATATTGATTGCAAAAAAAAAAAAAAAAAAGGAACAAAGCAGTTGATAAATGCTGTATTTACCGCTAGGTTTGAATCACCGTATCTGTGACGCTGAGTGGTCTTTTTGATTAGAGTCGTAATTTTCATATTATGGCCTTGATATAATTTGTTTGATTTTGACTGGGCTTTAATGAACACATTTCAGTAAACTATGATTAAACAAACCAGAACATTTGGGAACCCGGTCTTAGTATTCCATACAATCAACTTCCTGACAGTTAGAACAATTAATCAGTGGAACAACTTGCCTCCAGAGTTGTAAATGCTTCAACATTGGAAGTTTTAAAGAAGAGATTGGATAACTATTTGTCTGAAGTGGTGTAGGGTTTCCTGCCTAAGCATGGGGTTGGACTAGAACAGCGGTTCTCAACCTGTGGGTCGCGACCCCTTTGGGGGTCGAACAACCATTTCACGGGTCGCCGCGCGTGTTAGCCCGCCATGTTGGTGCCACCGTCACTGCAGGGGTAAAAAGGTCCCGGTTCGGCCGTGCCTGTGGGTCGCCATCAGCTGGTAGCCCGGACGCCGCCATTTGGGTTCTTCTACCCCCTGCGCATGCGCAGAATGCTTTGCGCATGCGCAGAGGGTAAAAGAACCCAGATGGCGGCGTCCGGGTGAAGTCTCCTGCTTCCACGCTATCAGCTGTCCGGCGACTCGCAGGCAAGCCCGAACCCAGAGCATTTCGCCCCTGGTTCCACGCCCCCTTTGTCACATCATCCCACG